>VZSV01000363.1:122509-155535 GCA_013398735.1 Nothocercus julius | reverse complement strand
GTCGCCCTCTGCTCTCATCCATCTTCCGCACATCACGGTCCAATTGCTCCTTCAGCGCCCGCGCCGGCGGGGCAGGACTCCCCGCTCCCCCGGCGCGGCCGGCCCCTGGGAAGGCGCCTCCCCCTCCCGCCTCATCAGCTGCTATTAATGGTGATTGATGATTAGCAATTACGGGGCCAGCACAAGGGTGCTTTTGTGGGGTCTGGACGGGACGGGATGGGACGGGACAGGCTGCGCCGCGCGGCACATCCCTCCTCGGGCCTGCCCCGGGCTGCGGCAGCAACAACGGATAGGCTGGCTCCGCTCCGTTCAGCCGCCTCTGACTGGGACCAGCTGGGGGCTGGCGCCGGCACGGTGCGTCCTGGGGACCCCGGCACCGGGCGGCCAAGCGGCCCCGCTGACTTATCCTCGCCGCAGCGAGTGCCGCGATCCGAGGACCAGGCCGGGCTGGGTCTCGCTACTCCGGGCCGCCGGGCTAGCCCGGAGGAACTGGCCGCCTCCACCGCGGACCGCTGTCAGGGTCTGGCCGCCCCGTTCTGGGCCGCGGAGCTGAGTCTCGGTGCCCACGGCCGGCTCGGAGCGGGATCTGTGCGGGACCGGCGGAGCTGAAGCTGGGCCGGGGAGGCAGCGGCTGCAACCGTGCTCCGGGATCCTGCTCAGGCCAAGGCGGCAACGGCAGGGCTGGAGTAGGGAGTGAGCTCCCCCCGGCCGGAGCTGTGCTGAGGCAGAGCAGGGCAGACGGCCCGAGGAGCTGCCGGTGCTGGGGAGCGGAGGGAGCAGAAAGTAGGAGCACCGAGGAGCAGCTGCTGCTGGGGCCAGGAGTGCAGGAGCACCAGGGAGCCTGCGTAGTGCCTGCTTGGCAGCCACAGCCTGCACTGACCCTGTGGCTGGGGCACTCACTAGCCAGCCCCCGCTGCTCTGGAGCTGCACAAAGCCCCAGACTGCTGCCTCTCCCATCGCTTGCTCACTGCGCACTGGACAGATGTACCCGTGGATGTGGACTGCCCACACAGTCTACCATCCATGCAGCGCACTCGTGAACTGCCCACACGGCTGCTGTCTGTACAGAGCACCCATGGACTGCCCACACAGTGCACTCGCTGTGCACCGCGTCCATGGACTGTCCATACAGTCTGCTGTCTGTGCAGCGCCTCCGGTCAGAGAGCCAGTGAGGCCACTCAGGCTGAGGGCTCCCAAGCAGCAGCCAGAGTTGCGCTGCGCTCCTGCTCTGCCCTGGAGAGCACAGCCTGAGCCCTGCAGGGAGCCTGCACTCTGAAAGGGAGCTCAGCTCTGCTCAGTGGCACTTGTGCTGTGCTCCCCTTCCACAGGAGGGGAATTCGGGCATGTAACGTACTAACACATTGAGTAAACCAAAGTTCTGCTTCAAACTAGCATTAGCATCAGAACAGCCACCTCAAGCAGTCAGAAGCTGTGAAATGCCAGAGTGTAAGTCTTGTACCAACTCACTCAGATCACATCTGCAGCAGCCCAGCCACGCAGCAGCCTGCCAGCACCAGGGACAGTCCTTCTTCTCAGTGGCCCTGGGCACACTGTGCAGGGCTGCCATACCCAGGCCAGCTTAATTCCCTGGTGGCATTGACATGTATGTGAGTACATGGATTTCCCCATTGCCCTTGTCACCTCAAATATCTCTGCAGGAGAGAATCCTGGACTGATCTTCACATGCAAAGCTGATTTAATTCCACCAAAGCACTTCATTAGACTGTAAATGGATTCATATTTGTGTGCAAGCCACTGGATTTCAAGACCTGTTCAGAAGTGTCCCATGCTACACAAGCAACTCCCTAACTCCTGAGCAACTGCAACCTGAACATTTGTTCAATTCATCTTTCACATATAAGCTTCACCCTCACCTTTCATCATCATGTAAGTCATCAAAGTAGCTCAGAACAATGGGGAATTGCTCTTCTCTGGGACCTTTCAGGGAAACCCAGAGAGCGGGTGAATGAGACACTGCCACAAGGAAGGCGGACAGCTCACGCCCAAGGGGCAGGTCCCTCCTGTAGCCAGCAATGCAGACTCCTGTATTGACCTCTTGGTCAAACAGTCAGCATCCCACAAGTCCCCAGCATCTTCCAAGACACAGCTTCTTCTTAACTACTCCCACACCTGAGCTACCTGCTTGAAACTGAACTCAGTTCACTGGTGCCAGGAGCAGAGGGAAGAGGCTGCTCCAAGAAGGAAGGGAGCAGATAGGAGGGAGCTGCAGCAGGAGAGGCAGTGCAATCCCGGAGTTCAGACAGGAGAGCAGAGCTGCTGTGGTGACAGCAGCCAGGGTCACCAACAGTTCAGAGGTCACATAGAAGCCTCAGCAGTGAGGAAGGTCCAAGTCAGGAAGTCAAGTCAGTGGTTCAAGATCAATGTCAGGGCATAAGATCAGGCAGAGGGATACCTGGGCATAGCTCAGTCAGGCACCAAGGGCGAGAGCCTAAGCTTGCAAGCTGCCCCCTAGCCAAAAATTGCGCAGACCTTCCCTGAGGCTCCCTGCAGCTGGGAACTGTTGGCCCTGAGCCCAAAAGTCAAACCATCAGGGGAGGGGAGCAGGATCAGGCCCTGGCAAGTGGCCCCACTCTGATTAGCTTTGTCTCATGAAGCTTTGGAGCAGAGAAGGGCAAAGGGTCATTCGCCAGACTGAAAGCAAAGATCCAAAGGAGAAAAAAAATGAAGGGCTAAAAGGAAAGGGTTTGCAAACAAAACAAAGCATAGATTGCAATTTAGTACACATCTCAGGATGCAGTGTGAGAGCTCCCAGGTGTGATAGCAGCAGCTTTGCCGGATGAACCCGACTGGAAGAGGGGGTCCAGGTGGCCTGTAATATCCCTACCCGCCCTGGACCTCCAGGGCCTGCTCCAGGTTTGTAGCCTGTGTGTAATCTCCCACTGCTACTCACTGCCTGATGCAAACACAGTTTCCATGGCTTCCACTTGAGGCTCAGACCTCTGCTGTTCAGGAGACCTCTCCAGATCTTGCTGGAAGTGTTATAAGATATTTGAGGTAAAATGTGCCCCAGCAGAAGGCCTGCTCTTGCCCGTCAGTTTTGAGATTCTGGATCACAGCTCTGTGTTTTTCAGACACAGCGCTAGGCCCCATATCTCACTCAGCTGGAGCCTGAATCCTGGACTCAGGTACTGAATTACAGACCAGTCTCTGCCAGTATGTCACTGCCTGAGTTGGACCTCCTTCCCAGTCTGCCCTTCTTTCCCACTGCCTTTATTTATTTATTTATTGTGCATTAGAGGTACTGAGGCTTTGTTCTCTCCTCTCCTCTCCTCTCCTCTCCTCTCCTCTCCTCTCCTCTCCTCTCCTCTCCTCTCCTCTCCTCTCCTCTCCTCTCCTCTCCTCTCCTCTCCTCTCCTCTCCTCTCCTCTCCTCTCCTCTCCTCTCCTCTCCTCTCCTCTCCTCTCCTCTCCTCTCCTCTCCTCTCCTCTCCTCTCCTCTCCTCTCCTCTCCTCTCCTCTCCTCTCCTCTCCTCTCCTCTCCTCTCCTCTCCTCTCCTCTCCTCTCCTCTCCTCTCCTCTCCTCTCCTCTCCTCTCCTCTCCTCTCCTCTCCTCTCCTCTCCTCTCCTCTCCTCTCCTCTCCTCTCCTCTCCTCTCCTCTCCTCTCCTCTCCTCTCCTCTCCTCTCCTCTCCATTTCTTGCTGAAGCCATGTAGGTGTAGGACAGTCAATGGGACAGTTTTCCTGCATTTTTGGAACAAATAGGTGACCCTGGCAAGTGTCCTGCTCAGCCACTGGCCAGGACACAGTCTCTTCCCTGAAGATGGTGCATGACCTGTCTGGTTAGCACAGAGGTTCCAGCATGGCTCCAAACTGCTCAGCATAGGCAGAGCTACCAACCTGCAAAATGTTCTTGCTCAGTATATGCAAAATGTGGTGCTCAGAAACTTATAATTTTGGAAAAGTTGGTCACAGGCTGCTGGGCAGAACAAGAAGCATCCACATAGCCCTCCTTCCTGCACGGTAAGTTGCTGCTGCTCCAAGGAGGGGCCTGTGTGCTCTTTGCCAACCAAGCAACACTCACTGGCTTTTGGAAAATGCCCTTTGCTAACTCCATGCAGGAGAGTGTGCCTGTTTGATGGGTATCCCTGGCAGGCACTTGGGAGCTTAGCCACTGCAGGCCCTGCCTAGGGTCCTCTGGCCTGGCAGAAAGCCCTTGTCAGCCTGGGAAAAGGAGATAGTGCAGGGAGACCCCGAGCTGCCTGGGGTGCTCTGCTGAGGCAGGGGCTCACAGAAGTTCCTGCACGAGACAAGCCACTGCTCCTGCTGGCTTCCTGCGAGGCTTCCCAAAACAATAAGCACCTGGTGTTGCTCTGAAAGGCTAGCTGTGGCCCTAAACCCTAAAGGGCACCTCCTCCACTTCAGAAACCCTGACTGGAACCAGATCCTAGGGTGTAGGCTCGCCTTGAAACACTGAGGCCTTGCCTGTCTATGCACCTGGCAAAGCTCTTTAACACTAACACGGAAAATAGTTTCTGATTGTCCCCAATTCCAAGCTCTGTTCCCCAGCCCCAAGGGAAACTGCTGCAGATGGGTTTTGCAGTGGAAGCTGGAGATGGGTTAGCTCGACAGCAGGGTGAAGGCCCGTGAGGCTGTGCTGCAGAGGCAGCTGCACCCCTGGCTGCTCCCTGCACGTGCATTGCCCATAGCACTGGCCATGGGCAGCCATGGCAGCACTGGTACATTAGGGATGATCCACCACATTGTGTGCTGACAAACCGCCTGGCTTGAGTCAGGGCTGTTTCACAGTGCATAGTCAAGGGTGTAGTCCAAGAGCACAGTCTGTGCTCAGCCTAAGTCCAGCTTCTGTCAATGCAGCCAGCCAGTCTCTAGACCTTCCAAACTTTCAGTAACTGATTTTGCAACATTTCCCTCAAGAATAGTCCTGGTAAGTCAGCTGGTGGTTAAAGAGAGACCAAGGGCCGGGTATGTTCCTACTGATTACCCAAATTCATTTTTGTTGTAACTGCAAAGAGAAAAGTCATTTCTGAGGCTTTTACCACAGCGTGTTGAACTGCAACTGCAGCAGATAAAGCTAAATAAAGTGACTAGCAAAGTAAATCAAGTCTTTCTAGTGGAAAGTGTCAGGTAACCTTAACCTTTTGCCTCTTTATGGCACATCCAGCAGCCGGGTCAGGAGGCAATTAAGGCAGGTGCCATCTGCCCTTGTCCTCCTGCCCCAAGCCTCGCAAATAAGGCAGAAAGGGGTGCATGGAATGCACCCATGAAGCCCTCTCATCCTCACGGTGGCAGGTCTATGGAGCAACACTCATGCCATGGCCCAGGCCTTGCCGTAGAGCAGAGTACATCACACTCCTGCTCAGTAGTCCAGCCTCTCCTGCGATCTCTGGGATCCTGCACACGGTGTTGCACCCACAGCACAGCCAGGCAAGTCCAGCACAGACTGTTTTACAGTCGCATCAGAGATCATTAGCACCAGCACTGGCACCAGACCTTCATGGTGCGGTGGCCCTGAGCTCTCTGGGATCCTTCACATGCTGCCTTCTCGCTCGGCTGCCCTGAAGCCACAGGCTCCAACCTGGCCTCACTGGGTGTAGAGAGAGCTAGAGAGAGCAGCCCTTGCCAGGTAGAGTCCTTGGGCAGCTCAGCACAAAACAAACCTGGGACGGATCTGTGCAGACCTCTGCAGCAGCTGCACTCTGATGTCTGCAGGGGCATATGCTGCTTCCCCTAGGATAGGAGCAAAGACACAGAACAGGAGCTGGGGGCCTGGTCCTCAGCTGGGACCAGGCTGACATATCTCTGTCTGCACTTTAACACTCTGCACGCAGTGTTTACCATGGAAGTGAAGAGCAGTGCATTCTCTTCTCCTTTACAGGTAAGTTTTTGAAGTTCAGAGACTATTATTGTGTCATCACTTGGATCTCCTTTCTTCAGAACATATCCCTCCAATTCCTCAAAGATCTTTTTTGTTAGTCGTTGCCTTGACTTCTTGCTGTTCTTGATATCCTCTTGTCCCTCTGCAGCCTGTCCACTATGCTGCGGTCACTGCGCTGCCAGAAGTGCAGGCCAGCATTGGGCTTCCTTGTGCTCCAGCCTTTGATCCATGCATGCCATGTTGACTGCGCCTGGCCTGGACCAGCAGCAAGTGGCTGGTTGTGGGCGGCATGTGACGTGTTTGGCCCCGCAGCCTACATCTTTTTTGGGTGTCCGGGCCTTGGCTTGGCTTTTGCAGCTGGGATTCCTCAGCCTCTGAAAGAACCTCCTCTGTCGTGGTGGGCTGAGGCTGCAGGCCAGCCAGAGCAGTCCTCTGCAGAGACGGTCTCTGATAGTTCACGCAAGTCTTCAACAACTGTGGCACAGTGCCACACACAGGACAGACCTCTGGACAACCCCTCCCCAGTGCCCCTGGTGCTCAAGTATTGCTAATAACCCCGAATATGGTTTTCTGACTAGCTATACTTTCACCAAATAATAATTTTAACTATCCCACCTTAGCTTCATTTTTAAACATCATGTGAGACTGCGTGAAACTAAATCCACGATACATGATGTTTGCTACTCGTATCCCTTTTCCACAAACCTTTTATCCCAATACAAAAAAAAAAAAGTTGTCTTGATCTGACCAACTCTGCATCTTGTCTAGGTTCCTTGCTGTCTTCCAAGCACTTAGAAATTATCTAGCTACTTTCCACGGTATTTTTCCAGATAGTAAAGCAAGGCTGACCAGGTATTGCACCAATGTAGGAAGTCACAGGCTCTTGTGATGCACCTGCCTGAGCTTGGTGCAAGCTCCTGTGGCCAAGAAGCCAGAGCCACAGTTGCACGGCAGTAGCTGGGCATGCGGCAGGAGGGAAGGAGGGGATGTGAGTGGCATTGGTGACACCTGGTGATGAGCCCGAGGAACAGAGCAGAGGCTGCAGCTGGAGCACATCTTATGTGAGCGGGTGCTCACCCGGACTGCATGTGCACCTGAGGACACCAGTACCTGCTGCAGGGCATCCACCTGGAGGAGAAGTACAGGATTTTATAGACAGTTTTAAAAATGCCAGAGGTGGAAAGACTACACACATCACAATAAGTTATTCTAAGAGGTAATTAACTATTAGATGATTTATTCTTGCTATTAAAAATGCACCTCTTCCCATCTGTGTTTGTCCAGTTTCAGCTTCCTGGCCAGATCTCGCTGTGCCTCACGTGCTGGCCAGAGCATGGACACTGCTGGAGCAGCTCCGCTGTGCACCCCTCTCCTTTCCCCTCCTCAGGAGGTTCGGTAAGTTCTGCTGGGGCTGGGACAGCTGTAGCGTGCCCATGTGGCAGGACTCAGGGGCCCTCAGAGGCTGCGGCGTGGCCCACCCCATGCATCCCTGACTGACCCTGACCCATGCATCCCTGGCTGCTGCACAGTGCCAGTGCACGGACACCTCTGCACAGCGCCCGGGTGCCAACCCTGCTGTGATGTTCCCTTGGCTCCTCTCCCAAACTCCCTTTTTCAGCAGCAGTTCCGAAATGCAGCCCCCCAGAGCAGGATGTCCTGGCAGCAAAGCAGGCAGATCGCAGCCTCCGTGCACTGCTGCGCGGGGCTGTGCACTAACATGCAGCCACATACCACGGCAGAAAATCTCAGTTAACATTTCTGCTCTGTATTTAAAACAATGATGGGTAATATTCATATTTCATGGTGGTAACACAATACTGCTTTTTATTCTATCAGTAGTTAAGGAAGATGCTAAAGACAAACTGCTAAAGCAACAATTTTTATAAACTGCGGAAAGGTGACTTCCATCTAAGAGTGTTTAATTGGCTAATGAGTTTGCTAAACAATTGTTTTTTTTTTTCTTTCTTTCTAACAAGTCATGGCATACTGGGGAACTTAAGATAACTGAGAAGAAAAAGTCTAACATCTTACCAGTATTTCAATATGTTCACATGGGTACCCAAGAAACTGTAGAGCAGTTAGTTCAACACAGATCCAAAGCAATCACAAACAGCAAGGGATGTTCTGGGCAGAATTAGTAAAAACTGCAAACCAGATTAATGTCAACTAGCATTTTTAATTAAATGATGTGATTTCAAATGTTTTGATATCATCTTTTGGTAAACTTATACATTTAGTGAAATATTCTTGTGAAAAGAAATCTCATGAAATATGACTCTATGATAACCAAGGGGTTTGGGCAGATCTCACATCCCTGCTGCCATGAGCAGGTTGCAAAAAACTATCACAGTTTCACCAGGGAGCGACACCATCATCGGAGTGCAGCAGAAGCGAGAGGACCTGCAGCATCAAGGAACACATGGAGGAACAGACAGGAGATGCTCACAGAGCCTTCAGATACAGTGGTGCAATGGGTGAAACTAGCAAGTGACAGCACAAGAACAAATAAAATGAGGAGATCAGCATCACATGCAATTGGGTTATGAGCTCCTTGTCACAAGTGTGGCCCCTGCAACCCTCACTCCTCATACAACTACTGTTCCCTCAAGGACATGCAATCCTACACTAGAGGCTTTCCAAGAGGGGAAGTTAAAAGCTGGTTATATTGCCAGTGTGTGCTCAGGAACACCAAACCTTTCTAATTTCTTCTTGTGATTGTTTCTAAAAATCAACTGCTAACTGACTAGCAAAACTGAGTTAAACTCAAAGCTTTTTTTCAGTACTTACCTAGACATTTTCTAATAATTTCAGTCTGAAGAAAAACTTGAGTGCCCCAAAGATATTTGATTATTTTTTTTCAGGTTCTTGCGTGACATAGGATCATGTGTTCCTATCATGTGTCTTCATGGCATGGTGCATCAAAAGTGTGAACACATTGGAGGTGGCACGCAGACCTCATGTAGTTATTTCAAGCTTGCTCTGCAGAGCAGCCTGGACAGTTGTGTAGGGTGGTGAGAACCAGACGAGTAGAGCTGCACCCTATGTCCCGACAGAGGCAGAAGTGGACAGAACCACTAGGCCTGCTGTGCTATTTAGTCTCAATCTGTGTGGCAGTTTCCTGGCTCTGAGGTAGCTGTTAACAGAGGCCTTGAAAGAACAGTGCATGGAGAGGATAAACTGCAATATTGCCACAGAGTGTCTCTCCCACCAGCTGCAGTTCAGGCACTCCTCGAGCCAGAAGCAGCTTCCAGTCCATCCTGGTTAACGGCCATCAATGACTTCTTTGATTTTTTTCTAATCTTTTTTTTGGACATTAGTAAGTCTTTGGCCTTCACAACATGCTGTACTAAAGAGCCCCACAGTATAATTATGTATTGCATGTAAAAAAAAAAAAAAAAAAAAAAAAAAAAAGATTTTGTTTTCCTTCTTGCTCCCTTGGAAGACTCTAATTCTAATATCCTCTCTGCCCTTACCATGAGAACTGTAGAAACAGTCCCAGATGATTGAAGTGGGTGTGTGGTTTTTATGCCCTATGGTCATCACCTTGCACTGCACAAGCAACACAAGCCCTGACTGCAGCGAGCCGAGAGCGACAGGGAGCCCTGTGCCTGTGGGCACCGGTTCCCCTCCCTACACGGTGCTCTACTCGCTTTGCAAAGCCATGGGCTGGGTTGCAGTGCTATCCTGCCAAGCCAAGTGGGGCAGACCCCACTCCTGCATGAATGTATGAATGGCTGTATGAATGGCATCGTCAAAATCCAGAAGACTCCTGAACAGCCCCATCTGCCCTGCCCCAAAGTAGTGCCTCCGAAGGCCATGATTTCCCAAAACTGTTTTCCATCAGAATAGCTTTGGGCTGGAGAGCTGCAACTCTATTGTGTGCCAAGGTACTCAGCCTTCCTACTTACTAGTCTCCAAAGGCCCTTCATACCTGTGGTGCTAACACAACAGCTGAGAAGCAGCAAAAGAGCTTCTTGCACTCTGACAGCAACAGGGCTGGGGGCAAGCACAAGGAATGTGAGCATCTTGACCAAGAGCTCTGCCCAAGCAGAGCTGCAGACCATGAGGCTTCATCAGAGGAAGTTGTCACCCACAAAATGACTACCCCTGCCCAACACCAACATCAACCCCCATGACATGACACAGTCTTACCCTTAGTGTAAGGATTTACACAGCAGGGTTACCGTGTCCATCTCCCCCTTCATACACCCAGTGTCAGTGAAGAAATAAAGCAAAGGCCCTGGGCTGACCACAGAAATGGGGGGCCAAACTGTTCCCCATCCTTTTGCTCCAGCTTCTATCCCAGTCACAATCTCACTGGTGTCCTGCCGCAGAAACCACAGATCCCAACAGAACGGTAAAGCACTAGTACATTCCACGTGCTGAGTCAGTTTTTCTGAGCTATTAATATCTATCAGAAATGATGCAGGAACAATGCAGTAATACATTGAATGAACATTAGCGAGATTCCATAAAGTACATTCTTAATGCGAGTCATGTTCTCCAAGAAAAGAGAAAGATAAAAAAATGTTTATAATGTGTTGTTTCCTAAGTGTTACCATGCAAGTTCATGGATGAAATGCAGTTGGTTGTCTGAGAAAAAAAGTAAATGAGAGTGTAAGAATTATGATGTCAGGGACCTTCTTTAGAGAGCAAACACTGCTCCTCTCTGGCATGCAGGAAAATGTCTCATTAGCAGACATGCACTGTTAGGTGCAAAGCCACTGCGTAAACAGTTCCTCTGCTCTGGAGAAAACAGGTGTTTTTAGACCCGCTGTGACATTTCACAGGTGACCAGAAGAGCCCTGAGCACAACTTCTTTTCCTTCACACTCCATGACTGCCCCTGTGGAACTGCAGTGGACACTGACATGCGCAGGGCCAGTCCACGAAACCTAAAGCTGTCAGTGTCCAGCAGCCTCCATCAAGGGCTGCCAGACCACCAGCCTGTGAATGCATCAGAGCCTGAACCCACAGATAGGAGAGGGGTTGGCTTCCAGCAAGCCATTTAAGGGTGGAGGATGCTTTAATCTCTTTATAGCCTCCTCTCTCAATCACAGAAGCAAGCGTTGCCCTTCACCTGGTCTGCTGCCCATGTAGCCAGCAGCAGGGCTGCACTGTGCTCGCACAGATGCTGCTAGCATGCCACAGGGTCCATCTGCTCCCTAGCAAGGGCATGGTATCCCCTGGCACACCTGGACTCCACGCAAAGGTCCTCAGCACAGGCACAAGCACTGCTGTCTGCCTCCCCAGGATAAGGATAAACCACACAGACATTGCTCCTGCGTAAGAAATGCTTGTTTGGAAGGACCCACAGCCACCACACATCCCTCCATGCCCTCTGAAGGGCAGAGATGTGCAAATATCTGAGAGGACCTTTGCCCATGATGTGCTACTATGCATGGCATGTCACATGCACAGATTGTACGAGGGGCAGCCTTTCAAGCAAGGCAGAAGCTGTACTCTGGCAGACATAAACAGAGACCAGGTTTTATTTCAAACACCCTTGGGTACAAACTGTAAACACCTTCAGGAAGGCAGAAATCCCAACAAATGCCCAGGGCCACAGAGCTGCTTGGATAAGGTCTGAATTTGCAGATTTGGGCTAGAGCAACTTGGTATCCTGCAACTAGCACTGTGATCAATGAAGAATATGTGCTCCTGGTCCCACAAAGTGCCCTAATCCCCATCTCTTGCTTTTCCTAATTTGCCATAGATAACATGGGTAAAGAGAGTGCTCCAAAATAGGTGCATGAGACAGAGCTGACATGGACTAGCAGACAGGGACATGGTGGCAGGACTGGGGGCTGAATGGGAGGAGGATAACATGGACAGGTGGGAGATGGGGAAGGGAGACAGCTGGGTTGGTACAGGCTGCGCTGACAGGGACTGAACCCTGGCACAGGAACAGAGTTGAGCCCCATCCCTTAGTAGAGAACATCTTCAAAGCCGAGCAGTAGGAACTGGTGCAAGGCACTTGGCAGGTGCAGCTGTGACAGGACCTGAAGCAACCGGCCCTCCAGGAAGGTCCTGAGTGTGCAGCGAGCCAGGTGCTGCAAGGAGCGAGGACTTTGCTCCAGGGCGAAGAGTGACTGGTAGAAATGTGGGTATTTCTACAGGAAGAGGAAAGAGAGAGGAACAGAGCTAGAAAAAACTATAGACATCCTGGAAGCAGAGAGGTAGAGCCAGAGCACCTAAATTACTGCAGGGAATCCACCCTGCTCTCCAGCTGCCCCTCTCCCTGTCCCCCCACCACAATCCAGAGGCCCCCTCAGCCCCCTGCCCAAAGAGCCCAGGCTGCCCTGCATCCTCTCACCTCTACCACCTCCGCTGGAATAGCCTCCACCCAGTCCTCAGTCACACGCACGTGCTCATAACTGTTCATCAGGGCCTCGATGACACGTGGGCACTTGTGGCAGTACCGCAGCACCTGGGGCAGGGAAAGGGCAATGAGCACAGCACGTGGTCCAGGTCCTTCAAGCCCCACCACCTTCAAACACTAGAAAAGCTGCACATATTCAGAAATGACCAGGTACTGACTGCCCATCCCTGGTGCTGTCCTGGGGAATCACTCCGTTGATGCCAGGCAGACTCTGGTCACTGTTTTTGCTCTCAGGGCATCCTGCAAAGACAGGACTGAGCCACCAGCCGGGACATGCTGCATGGCTGCATTCAGCACAGCCAGACCCCCTTTGCCCTGGTGTGGGGACTCAGGTGTGGAGCTGGGATACAGACCCCTGCTCTGCCTCACCACCACCCAGGGCTTATGAGCTCTGCTTTGTGTCAGGCTCCTTTCCTCACAGCTGTCTGGTTAGAACATGAGCTGCTTTGGGGCAAGAACTGGCAGCTGATTTGTGTACAGAAACAATAAACCATGCAGCACTTGTGCCAAATGCCACACAGAAACCTCAGGGATGCAGTGTGCCTGTACCGAGGGAGGCTGCAGAGACACCCTGTATCTGTGCAGGGTGCGACGCAGGGCCCAGGAGGCACCATGCCCTTGTTAGCTGCTACACAGAGGCCGCAGGAGATACTGCACAGATTCAGTGCTAGCCAGGCATGTCTGGTGGCCACCAGGCCTGTGCTCACCACACACAGGTGCCTGTGCATCTAAGGCCTCCAGCGCAGCCTTCAGAGCAGAGCCCACCTACACAGAGCTGCACCCAGGTGGAGCCCCCAGCTCCCAGCTCACACTCCCCCCCAGCCCAGGCCAGCAATAGCTGTCAGAGCCTATTCCGGCTGTACCAGTCATCCTCATTATCTGGCGTTAATAGGAGATTAATTAGTGTTAATTGTTGATTTTCCTGTATTTTCCCAAAGGGGAGAGCAATCTGCTGATCTCCGGGCTGGGTAATTATTGCGGTACTCGGGAATTAAGACAAGCAATTAACCCTTTGTTTTCTGGTGTCTTGCAGAGTCAGTATGAGTTGAAGGGCAGGTCCCAGGGAGGAAACACACAACCCGAGAGGAAAGGGGAGAGTATGTTCAGGGTCAAATAACAGGGGCTCTGGGTAGGGACTGTTCACACAACTTAGCAGACAGCGTTAACAGAAGGAGGAGAGTCTCGCAGGAGAACATGGCCTAGGAGAAAGCTTCAGAGAATCCCCCAGCAACTCGCCTCCCCCAGATACTGGGAGGAGATAGGCAGGACAGAGAGCATCCACTGCCTTCCTGCCCTGCTCCCAGGAAAGCTGTGGGTCGTGCACCTTGAGGAGGGAGCCAGGCCAGATGCGGATGGCACCGTAGTTGAGCAGGGCTCGGACCACAAGCTCTGGATGGTGCTCCAGCTTGTAGGCAGTGGTTTGCAGGATATTGTGCAGCGCTGTGTTGCCACTGTAGTTCATGATGTTGACATGTGCACCCCGGGCCAGTAGTAGTTCCACTACTTGAGCATTGGCGTTCTTGCAGGCCAAGTGAAGAGGGTGCTGGAGGTCCCTGTCTGCAGCATTGACGTTAGCACCACTCTCCACCAGAAGCTGGCAGACCCTGTAGTAGCGTTGCATGTCCTGAGGCTGATGGGGCTCAGCACAGGCAGCATTCAGTGGGGTCTGTCCCTCCTCATTCTTTGCTTCCAGCTCTGCCCCATAGCGCAGAAGCAGCCCGACGTGGTCTGCCAGGCCATGTCGTGCTGCCACATGCAGTGCTGTGTCATCCTCCTCCTCTGTTCGGCTGTTCACGCTGGCCCCGTGCTGCAACAGCTGCTGGACACACCTGTGCAACCCAAGATGACTTAGTGAGAGATTCTCCTAACCCCTGTCTTATCTGTCCCCTTACCTCTTCCCAGCTGAGCAAACCCTTGGCTTTCACTTTTCCCAACAATCCCAAAGCCCCACTCCCCACACCATGGAGCAGTGGCTTTAAGCCAGGAGGACTGATGAGCAGACATACTGTCACCCTGATTGTAGCCAGCTCTCCTCAGAGCCTTAGTGAGTGTCACCACAGTGCAGTCTGTGCCCATGCATCCAGAGGTGAGTGCACCATGCACGGCCTGAGCATTGCAGCATGACCACAGGCCCTGCCCTGCTGAAGGAGGGCAAGGCAGCAGTGTCAGGCTCAGCTCACTGGCTCTGAGGACAGATCTTGCAGGCAGCTGTAGGGCTTTGGAGGTGGCAGCTGCTCCAGGAACACACCATAAGGCCATATCCTATTCCACATAAGGCCACCCTATTCCACAGCCACTGCTGCAACCACTACCCCACCTGCATCTATGAGCAGCACTGCTTCCTGCATAGGGGAGTCTGGTGGGGGAGGAGGTTCACCGCAGCCCTCAGGCGTAACTCACTGGATAGAGTCCAGACTCTTGCAGAAATGCAGAGGCTTGTAGCCATCCTCAGAGACAGCCTCAGGGTCAGCTCCGAAGCTGAGCAGCAGGCGCACACAGTCCGTACTGGCCGCTGCACAAGCCTCGTGCAGGGCAGTCTTGCCCCCTGGCGCGAAGTTAACGGACGCACCCCTGAGGAGCAGCAACTGCAGGCAGTCAGCATAGCCTCGGCTGGCCGTGATGTGCAGTGGCGTGGTGAGCTCCTGCTCATAGGTCAGAGACCACAGTCCTGCAGGGAAATAGGGGTCAGGGATCCATGTCCAGACACAGTGCACAGAAGCCCTGGTCCCAGACCTGCCCTTTCCCTCCTGCTCCTTGAGTAGCAGGCTTTCCCTCGAGAGACTGTTTCTTGCTGCCAACCTCTGCCTCACAGGGCCCATGCCCATCTCCTGGCCTGTGAAAGGATGACACTCTGTTGGAGGGCATCTCTTTAAGCTGCATGGTCACACTGCCAAGGAAGCCTTGGGGCAGGAGCTGTTCTAGGAGTTGACTTATCCCCTGCAGCTCAGTCACACAGTACAGGGTCTTTTTTGGCAGCAACAGAGTAAAAGAGTAAACAGAGCAGCACGGTGGTTCAGAAGAGCACCATGCATGCAGCACCACAAATACAAGGAATCAGGTAGTAAAACAAGGACGCACAAGAACAGGCTGCCAGGGTATGAACACAGGAGATTCAGGCCCTGAGCATAACATGGGTAAGCAAGTTGGGGCAGAGGCATCTGAGGCCCAGGACAGAGCAGAGAGATGAAACTCATCAATACTCAAAGACTGACCCAGCTAAAACCATTGCTGGTGCAGTCTGCTGATAAACAACCTGCAGCTGTTAGAGCCCAAATCATGCTGACAGTCCCTCTATGGTTCTTCCTGCAGCTCCTCCAGGCTGGGCTGGAGGACTATCTCTGACTGCATGACACACTGCACACCTCTCACCTCTTCCTCTCAGCAACAGTACAGTATGAACCATGCTCATGAAGGGCCACATTCAAATGGAGATATCTCAAGGGCCCAACAGAGCTTGAGAATCCCTTGCTCAGCACAAATCACAATGAGAATCAGCAGTCCTGCAACCAGCACAGGATACACAGAGCCAGGCTGCAGGAATGGTCATGGGAGCACTACCACATGCAGCTTCAATCTCCTTTGCCTGGAGCCACGTGTCCCAAGACACACCTTGTTCTGCAGGACTCGGTACAGTCTCCCACAAGCAGCACAGGCAGAGCTGTTCCCAAGTGCTCTTGCTCCTACCTCCGTGGCTCACAAGCACCCGCACACCCTGTCCAGCAGCAGGGACGCCCTGCTGCACAAGTGAGAGGTTCTGAGCCCCTACCCGATGGCCACGCTGCCAGCCCACTGCCCCCTGCATACTCAGCCGGTGCCAGTTGAACCGATAATCCTTCCACTCTTCCAGGTTGCTGGTGTCAAACACGGAGCTGGGGCTCAGGCCATTCTGGGAGTTGCTGAGGATCTCTGCCATCGCCCCGTGGTCCCCTCTCAGCAAGGCCTGCCAGTAGGCCTGGGCAGGACCTTTCATCTTCCGCGTGCAAATGGGCTCCTCATTCTCGCCCCCTGCGCCCACGATGCTGCCCATGATGCAGCTCTGAGGGGGCAGCCCCACCAGCGCCCTGCGCTCAAAGGCCACCCGTGCGCACTCTGCCCAGGACAGGGACGTGCCACTCCACTGCTTGGCTGGCTACAGCTCAGGTCTCAGCCGATCTATTCTGGGGGACCTTGTGACCAAACATGTGGCCAAGAGGCAGGAAGGGACACCCTCAGGCAACATCTCTGCAGAAACTGGCTGTGAAGGGAAAGGCCCCATACAAAGCAGGGCAGAAGAGAAGCCTGGATAGCAGGTAGGGGAGAGGACAGGGCAGCACAGAGAGGTCTCACATCCAACCACTCTACTGCTGTACACATCTTGGGTTTTGGCCCCCCATTTAACTCCTAGACTACCATCACCCACCCAGGCCACAAAAGCGTGGCCCAGCTGCCTCCATGCACTAGTGTGCACTTTTCAGCCCTGGCCTCCTTTCTTATGTCCACCACTGGAACCGCGATCTGCTGATTCAGCCCAAGCCCATGGCACTCAACAGGTTTCTATACAAGTCAGAAGAAAATTCTTTTTAATCAGGGCTTAAAGCTACAGCACAGATAGAAATGGCTGCAAGGATAGGAAATAGTCCAACACAGGCCATGTAAAAACATATAAGATAATTAAACTTTGGAATCCCTCCTATTTCTCCTTGAAATTCAGTCTTGCAGAGAGCTCCTGCACAGTTTAACATTGCCCTCTCCCATCCTCTGACAATCCCCTCCATTAGAGTTCCTCACTGCTGTTCTTTCACTATGAGAGTGTAGGGGAAATGTTTACACCATGCAGCTGTAAGCCAAGGTAACTGACTCCAATAGACCACCAAATAATGATTGTCTGGGGGATCGATGAAGAGGATAAGCAACTCTACTCTCCTCAGCAGTGGAAACAAGTGACCAAGCTGTATATTTACTCACAATCTCCAGTATCCTCTGCCTGTGCGGATTTCACCACCAAAGAGTCCAGCTACAGTACAGTGCATAAACGGGTAAAGAGACAGAAGCCTCTGCGGAGCGCCTCACCTGCTGGGGTTCTCAGTTTCCCCAAAGCTATAAATAGGTGCCCAGCCAGAGCCAGAGTTCCCAGATCACACAAGCATTGCCAGAGAGACAAAGGCCTACAGTAGATAGTGTCAGTAACATGGTTCAGCTTAGACCTCCTCTGAGCTCCTTCAAATATCAGTTGGGGTATTCAAATATCAGTTCCTGGCCTCAGGAAAGGATCTCACTGGAATCTACCTTTATGGTTGTTCTCTGGATAAGTTTTGGGAAAGAGTCCCTGCAGGTCAGGGACCAAAACCTTAGGTATTATGTAGGTCTGTGTTTGTTTTTGTTTTTTTTCTTCTGTATCCTTGCTTCATAAAACTTGCAGTACATTCGTGGTCTGTGCTTGATGGATTGCTTGTTTTTTGCTTGTTTTGATTGTTATTTTAGTGATAAAAGCTACTCCCAGCTGAAGCTGTTTTACATAAGTTGTTCTGCTTTCTCTGAGGTTGAAATTTAAAGAGTATATCAGCCCAGCACAAGACAGGAACACTTCAAAGTTAAAGTACAATTAATATTTTTCTGACAAGTGATCTTTAGTTACACAAAAATAGTCTTTTTTTTTTTCTTTTTCTTCCTAAAGAGTCTGTAAAAATTGAAAACCATGGATATACAGACCTTGGCACTCAGTAAATAACCTTCAGCACCCAAAACACCCTTGCATCTCCTAGCCTACCCTGTTTGTCACTTGCTATCAATAGCCTTCATATCCTGGTGCTGGGACACTACAAGGAACCTACAGCACTGGGAAAGCGGCCTTCATCAACAGCTCTGCTATTCTGACACAGTGAGGCTTTTCACTACCCACATCATCTGTGGAAAAAAAAAAAAGACCGGTGCAAATGCTCACAGTTACTCCCCTTTTACACTTGACACTCCTTGTCTTAATTCTGACTGTCTGCAGCACACTCCTAGCAGATGTGCAGCAGCAAGAACATATGGCCTCCCATATTCCTAAGCACACCCCTTCCCTTGAGACTGCCTACATCAGGTCATCTTCTGCAGAGCTGAAAGTTCATAAATGACATTGAAGAGAACCTAATCAAAAGGGATCAAAGAGCAGGGAGGCATGTGTAGTGCACATGAGATGTACCTAGGGGGAAGGCACAGGGAGGTGTAAGGATGGGAAGGAGCACCAAGGGTGACCAGCTTCTCTTTCCTATCATTCAGGACACACCTACTTCTATCTAGGATCTTCTGGTATCTTCTGTCCTGCTCCCCACCTCCCCAGGCTTGTCTCATGGAATAAAACAGCTCGCAAGGTACAAACCCATTTGTGAAGGAAAGCAAAACTAGGCAGGCGTGAGAGCTTCTGCTCTGGAGCAAAGGTTCCTCAAGTAGTCACTGCTAATGCACCCACATCAACTCATCACAAATACTTCATATCCATCTCAGGACAGTCCTGATGCTCTTCCTTGCTGTGACCCCTCCCAAACACCCTGTTCTCATCCCTTTCCAGTAGACCTGCTCTGGCTCACGTTCAACAACCTGGTACAGTTTGTTCTGCAGCTCTGTTCTCCAGCTCCTTCCTTAATCAAAAACCTCTTTCCCCTCTTCCATCACCCTATCTCCATGACCAGGGCTTCCTCCAAACACTTCTCCCAGATGCTTCTGCTCTTTCTCTCATCCTCACCTGGGGAACTTCCCAGCCACACATGTCCAAGCCCTGCACACTCACCGAATTTCCTGCTAGTCCAGCGCAGCTCATCACCCTTGGCCTCAATGATGAGATTGACAGCTGCACCCTTGGTGAAGTACTTCTGAACCATCTCCAGGTCCCCCGTGAAGAGTGCATTCTGGACCAGCAGGTCCCGACACTCTAGTGGCTCTATGTGACTGTTCTGGCATCCTTGGACCCCTGGGCATAAGTAGTTCTCACTGTGTCTTGACCTTACATGCCGAGAGCGTGTCCACCAATCCAGCTTCTCCTCGTCCAGCTGCAGTGAGCACACTGTAGCAGAGCTGAATGAAAAGGTGCGGTCCATCATTAGGAATACATGGGAAAAGTCTGAATCTTACAGTAAAAGAGCTGCTGCAGCCCAGAGCTTCTTGTTCAAGGCTGTGTCCTTTGTGGGCTGCTTCTGGGCCCCAGCACTCCAGTGTCTGACTGGATTCAGCACCGGCCTGACTCACACAGTATAAATAGTCCCACTTGGCAGCTCTCCTCCAGCACCTCCTCCCCCCCCGAACAGTTTATCATCAGCTGCCTGCACTGATCTCCAAGGCAGGCTGGGCGCAGGAGGGGGGAACAGGCGGCGCCAAAACTTGCCCCACATGCTTGCTAGCTTGCTCTGCAAAGCCTCTGCTCTGCACTGCGATCTCCGCTTGAGGAAGAAACAGAACAAAACTGGGGGCTGGGGGGAGGGAAGTGTCAAGGTTAGGTGTACGTTGGTAGGGGCTTGCAGCAGGAGCAGCAGTGAAAGTCATAAGGGACTGTATACATATAAAATATATATGCCTTCCCTCAGGACAACTCCAACTCTTGGGACCTAGCATTTCTGCTAGACCATTGAGGCTGGCTGTCTACACAGTCCAGCAGAGTAAGAGACACGCGGGCACACTCTGGGAAAAGCAACCTGAATTAAATGTACCAAGTTTCCTGGGGACAGAGAAGACATTCCTGTGAAAATACCAGGACACCAAGAGCTTGGCAAGCATCTTCAACTTCTGAGCAGGGGAGCATAACAACTTCTGTTATGCCACCCACAACTCAAAGCTATACTAGGTCACATTAGGAGAGGTGAAAGATCCTGCTGAAGTCTCCTGTCCTGCCTCAGTCATTATAACCTGGTTCTCTGGGATGTGAGATGGATCCCAATAACAAGGATGTTGTGGCAGTTGGACATAGGGCTGGAAGTAGTTAAACTTTTCTTACCTTCACATCATTCCCCTGTAACTAAGCCTGTAATCGTTGTGTCACTGCCAAGATGCAGGCGAACGTTCCAGGTAGGCAGGCTGTGGGGACCAGCAGTCCAGCACCCCATCATCGGGCACCACAGGAATCTGAGCTAGTTAGAATCAGGTATTCCCTGCCCAGTCCCACATCTGGTGGCACTGGGGGTCACTGGGGAGGCTTAACAGAGACACCATGAGAGGCTGCAGGAGTGCCTGAGAGCTAACGGCAGGGACCCTGTGGCATCGCACCCAGGCTTGCACCACATAACTGGATCTGCCTTTCCCCTGAACCATGCTATCTTCTCGGCTGGAGAGGAAGGTCATAATAGAAATCCTTCTGTTGACTTGCCTCACTTCTCTCCTGGACTGCACCAACTATCTCATGGAGCAGAGAAGTTGTGTTACTCATTGACATCATTAACCAGCAACTAAAACAGGTGAAACTTTTTCTACCTCCTTCCTTTTCCATGCCTTGATCATGTCATACTGCTGCTTCAAAGTACTGGATAGTACTTTGAAGACTTCCCCAAAGAGTTGCAAAGATGGGGCCGCTGGACCTGAGCATGTGGACCCCTCCAGCCCCTCCACCCCTCCTCCCTCTCTCCTACAGGCATCAGGACCTTAACCCAAAGTCTCTCCTATATCCATACCACATCCTTCAGAAGAGCATCTCAGCTCATCTCTTATCACCTCATTCATCATGTCAAGCCCTTCCACCTTGTGTTTCAGCCCACTGCCATCATCAGGGAAAAACTGCTGCCTTCCCAGCAGCAGAGCCCATCCTGTTCCCTACAGCACCTCCGAGCTATCCCCCAGCAGGATGGCTGCACAGGCAGCTCGTACAAACATGTGACAGCCTGGCTTGGATCAGCTGAACGAAGAGGTATGTGAAGAATTAAGCTTGGCATAGAGAGCAGGCAGGTGCCCTCTCCTGCCTCCCTTTCCTTCCCCCAGAGGACATTAGACAACACTCAGGGTCTCAGTAATGGAAGACAAACATCCAGCACATGCTAGTCTAACACCTTCGGGTTTAGACTAGTTTGGCATTTGGGATTTCCTCCCATCCACGCTGGAACATGCTGGTAAGCAAGGAGCTGGCAGCCCAAGCTGGGTTTATGTGCTTTGCACCATAGCTGTAACAGGTCAGTGAGACTGGAAGCACCAAATGCAGAGTCACTGCCCAAAACACTGTGCCCTGAAAACAGTTTGATGCCCTGAAGAATAAACCCCCCACAGACAACTCTAGTTTCTGAAAGTAAGGCTAAGGTTTCAGCTGGAGCCTCCCTACCTGCATGCAAAGGGAGGCAACAGCCAGGGGGATATACCACATTAAACCGTCTGTGAACCCGCACACATAAACCCTGCAAGCCACCAACTATTAAGCATGACTTTCTGGCTTCTTAATCTGTGCTGCACTTAGAGCAGCTCCAATCCCTTCCCATGCACAGTATGCAGTTCCCATTGTTTGGGTACTTTGTGAAAGTTTTACTGATTGCTGGAAGGAACTTTGATGAAGCCAGGGTCAAACCTTCATCATCTTCCTGGGAGAAGACCCCAAACCCAGTGAGTAACTCTCATGAAATAAGACTGGGAGTAGAGCACAGCTCCAAAACACACAGGAAACAGGAGGTCCTGCAGCCCATTTCTGCTTGCTATCATCCCCAGTTGCACCACCCTGCCTTTCTTTCCTAATCTTCTCCCTCATGCTCTTCTCAAGTTGTGGCTTTAACCTTTCCTGTCTGTATCTCTCTTACAACCCCTTTTCTGGTCTTCTTGGCTGCCAAGATCTCACCAAATTCATGCCCTGTTCTTTTCTCCCTGCTTTCGCACCTTTCCCCTTCTCTTTCTTCTTTTTCTTCTTTTCTTTTTCTTATCTTCTATCTGACTGACTTCCTCTCTGACCTGCAAAAGCACAGGGCTCCTTCCCATAAATCCTAGCTGCTGTACACAGCGGGGAGCAATCAGGAAAAAGAGCCCGAACACTCAAGTCTATTAAGCCTGGTCCTGCCAGGCTCAGCATCATTTTCAGGCTCTGTACAAAGCACCACCTTGCCTCAGATCCCATCAGACCTAGTGTGCTTTCAGAACAAGAATGAGACACTTGATCCGTCTAGACTGAGACTGTTCCACAACACGTGTTTCCAGCACCCCAGAAACTCAGAATAAACAGCCTCTATGGGGGAAAGCTCATCTCAGCTCTGGAGACCATTTGTCATTTCAACTCCAAAAGGTCACATATTTGATAACCTGCTCTTCCTCTTCTATTATAACAGCCTCTGTCCCCACTGCATGTTTGCTGCAGCCCTTGTACCTGCTCAGAGGTTTATTTTGAGAAGAAAATGCTACAGCCACCTATTTCCTCATTAGGAAGGAAGTCAAGGAAGCAGCCAATGAGGTCACGGTGCAGGAGACATGGACATCAGAATGCAGTTTGTCCTTGGGTACAGCAGCAGGGCCCTGGACCTAGGTATGATCAGGACATTGGGAGAAGAGTGAACATAGCTCATGCCTCCAGGACCCGAACAGTACAAGGACAAGGTGATACTGAGACCTGTAATACACTGCAGGATTTTGGTGTCTTGCAGGTTAGGAGGTCATCTAAAGGGTGTCCATGCAGCAATCAGGGAGGAATGGGGGTGTATGAATAGCAGCAGGGCCACTCCATTCAGCTACTCACCCACCTTTGGTGAGCTACTGCTGAAGCTGCTGCTCCATCTGCTCCCTTATGCCTAGCCCCTCTAGCTCCTGCAGCTTCTCATGGACATTCACCAGAGCCTGCTGGTACAAAGCTTCATAGTCATACTTGGTACAGATGCTGCAACTCTTACCCCATCTGTGCCCAGAGCCCAGCAGCTGAGAGCCCCAGGGCTGTGAGGTCTGCAGCCTGCCAAAACAGAAGTGCAAGGGCTTGTCAGAAAAATAGCTACTGCTCTGCATTGAGTGTGGAGCACAGGTGAAGGACAGGACACTAGAGGGCCCATCAGCAAAAATGACCACTAAGCCTCCATTTCCAAGACCAGCACCCCTCTGCCCAGGGCATGCTCCTTGCTTCCTTTGCTGCAGATAACACTGGTACTGCCTTATCAAGTAAGTTTCTCTCTCATGCCAAACACAAGCAGCCGTGGCAGGGAAGAGACATTAGAACCATCAGAAAGAGGTTGTGTGGGGAGCAAGCAGCGTGCGTGCAAACGAGTCTGTAACGAGTTTGTAATATGCATGTGCGGCGCGCCCTGCGCAGCGTCATCACAATGGCACAGGCACTTTCCCGCCTCATTGCCTCCCAAATGGATTTTAAATATCATTCCGAGGACACAATTATTTAAAACGCTGAACTAAACACTCGCTAATGGGAAAACGGCGTGTGGCCTGCAGCAGCCATTCCTCATGGGGCCACTCTGCCCATGTCATCCTTGTCTCCAAACCCACACCCTGCATGGGGCCACATGGAAACATCCCCTCACTCAGAGCCCCCATAGGCTACCACCGGCATCTCTCCTGCACCCGTCCCAGGACCTGCTGCTTCTATAAGAATACCCTTTTTCCCCCTCCCTCAGCCCAGAGGAGGGAACTTCACCCTGTTTCTAGCTTAACAGCCTCAGGGCCGCAAAGGTGCAGGCTCATGGTAAGTTACTGAGGCTCTGCCCCCACCTTTGGGGACAGGTATTGAGCAGCGAGAGGGCATCGGAGAAAGATGTTTCTGACACCCATGCTTATCTGGCAACGGATATTACGGATATCAAATAAGACTCATTTCTTTCACATAATTATTGATGAACAGTGCTTCCCCCTCTCATTTCACGTGACCAAGCAGGGGAGAGGAGAGAGACAGCAACATCACTGGCTGCACTCATGACTCCAGAGTGGATAGAGCCTGAAGAGAAAGAACAAATGCGGAAAATTACTTGTGATGATCCTTGCTGGGTACAACATAGATGGAGAATGGCTCCAAGGATACCACAGACCCTCACTCTCATCACAGCGCTAACAGCATCAAGGGTACCAAATGCTCAGACAGGAAGGTGTTTGGTCATGAGGGAGCAGCTGAGACTTCCAAGCATCATTCTAATGATCTCCAGACAGGGATTCCAGGCCACCACCAGTTAGGGAGGCATCAATATTTAAGGAAAGCAGCCTTCTTAGCCCAAAGGGGAAAAGGGAAGGGACAAAGAGCAGCATTGTCCCCTCACCCCACCTTCAGCAGCACTGGAACCCTGGCTGCACTTCATCAGAGGTTCATATTTTAATGAGTTTGGCATCACCAGAGCTATCCATCACCAGCTCATTTTCCTTCGAGTGCTAAACCACTCCTGCCGGTGCTATTTGGAACACTGTCTAATGATGCACCAGAGCGGCCACCTGGCAGCACTGCTATAAAGAGACCCAGCAACGTGGGGAAGAGGGATGCACACAGGTTTGCATACTGGTACAAGCCTCTATTGCCCCAAAAGCTTCCTCTCTCCAAACCTGCACCATTCATCATAGTACAGAGATGATCTGTCCCATGATCCCCCACCCCAGGAGACAAAAAGAGCAGAGACATTTAAGTCATTGTTGACTTGCAGAAAAGAAAGTGGGGAATAGAAATATTGTTGATATTTTTATGAACACTTGATTCGGTTTGTCACACTGTAATGTTCTTTCTGTGGTTTTGAAGAGTGGACAAATGCAAAAGGGGTTGTTGCTGATCCATGAACATGTATGGATTTATAAGAACAGCACCAGTGGACACAGATGTGGAAAAAAAGCAAGCTGGGGGACTGTTCTCACAGAAAACGCACGTCAGGGCTAAACATGCAAAGTGGTCCTTCAGGAGATAGGGACTGCCTGTGACAAGCAGGGCAGGTTGTCAGGATAGCCCTATGCAGATGTGGGAAACAAGTGGCATGATCCCCGTGTAATGATGGGTGGCCCTGCCAACATGGGAAATGCGGAAGAGAACAACCTGGGCAGAATCTGCACAAAACATCATCCCAGGAAAGACCATCTCCTCCTGCCTCTTCTTTTCAGTGCATCTGACAGGGCAGGCTGCCTTTTTCTGCAAGGACACAGAGGGATGCATGGGGAATATGGAACCAGCTCAATACTTCTCAACCTTGGGGGAAGGCACATGAAGCAGGACGGGGATCTTCAGATGCTGGTGTTGGACAATCTGTATCTGCACCACTAAAGCCTAATGCCTTTTGGGTTCCCCCAGGATGCGATGCTGTGCAGCCGCTCCCCTCTCACAGCACATCGGCATCTTACCCACAGCGGGGGCAGTTGCAACTGACCAGGGAGCCAGAGTGCCAAAGAACAAAGTTTCGTGGTCCCCAAACATCCTGCTCAGTGCTGGGCGGCGACAGGCTCTCGGTCATGCTGCACATCATGAGGGAGTATGTTTGACATCAGGTAGTCAGAGAGAACCATCTCCAGGGCAGCGGCAGAACTGCAGCTCCCAGCTGTTTGCAAGCACTCATCTTACGCACACCTAAGCCTGGGCACAGGGAAGCGGGAGTGCTTGGCAGGGGTACAAGGATGCACTGCTCTGACCCAGTGAGCAGCAGAGCAGCTTGGGCAGGTGCATGAACAGCCGACCTTCTGGTTGCAAAGCACAGCCTGCTCGCGGTGCAGCAACTTGGCCCTGCTCTCTCAGGCTTGCTTTGGATGCTACATTATACCCAATCTCCCCCATGAATTTGGCTCACAGGCAGCTCTGATACATCTGCTCCCCCACCTGCACAGCCTCTTCCTCAGCATAACTGGCCTCAAGGGCTACAGGGGAAGGCAAAAAGGAGAGCAGCCCCATCAGGTGTGATGCTGCTCTGACACCTGTACTCAGGACAGGTTCTAGGTTGCGGGCAGGACACTAGGAAGGAAAGAGCACTCTCCAATGCTCTCCAAGAGTCAAAAGGAGACTGAGTGCCCTGCACACCCTCTTCCCCCTCATCTTTCCCCTGTCTCCTGCAGTCAGCCCCACAGTGCAGCAGCAGGGCTGGAAGCGTCAGGTATCCCATCCCAGCTTTGCTGCCTCCTCATCCCTTCCAGGAGCCACGCACACCTCGTCAGGCAGCTCATCAGCACCACCGAGCCACATCACTAAGGGGCAGATTCCCAGCACAGTTGCATAGCACATGAGACCTATAACCACCTTGCAAGCCCTGAAAGGTCCAGTTTCCTCCCACCTACTGTCACCTGGGCTCTAACACAGGAGATTTTGCTTTTTTAATTGATCAGAAAAAATACCAACTCTTACAGCACTAAAAAAAAAAAAAAAAAAAAAAAAACTGCACTGATGATCAACTTACTGAGAACTAGGTAGCTCAGAGATATCAACCTACTATTGGGTGCCTTACAGAAGCCATATAGAATTAACAAAAGATAAAAAACCCAAAGTGCATCATTTTAATTTTTAAAAAGAACAAATCTAACATTACCAACAAACCTCATTACGGTTTATGGAGAGTGGATCTTATTTGATCAAATAATTATAATCAGTTATGTTCCAATCCTTTAATTTCTTATCAAATAAGTCTTAGAACAGATTTTGTATTATTTCACCTGGGATTAATACTAGACTAACTGACCCACATCTGCCTATGGTATTCTCCTTTCCCAGGATGGGAAACTGTTCGCTCATCGAGGCCACACTTTCTCAGCATGTCTATGAGGATGTTACGGGAGATGGTGTCAAAAGTCATGCTGAAGTCAAGGGAGACAACATCCACTGACCTCCTCATCTCCCCAGCCAGTCACTTCCTCAGAGAAGTCTCTCAGGCCAATCAAGTGCAGTGAATCCATGATCAGAACTCCTGATCAGATTCTCATCCACCACATGCTTAGAGACAGTGTTTAGGATGACTTGTTCTGCCACCTTTACAAGGATGGAGGTGAGGCCGACTGGCTTGTAGTAGACACTAGTCCTCCTTCCCATTCTTTTTGGAAGACTGAAGTGACACTGGCTTTTTTCCAGTTCTCAAGCATCTCTACTGGTCTCTAAGCCCTTTCAAAGATGATGGAGAGTGGCCTAGCAATGAGATCAACCCAGCTCCCTGAGCACTCGTGGGTGCATCCTATGGGGGCCCATGGACTTGTGGACGTGAAGTTTGCCTCAGTGATCTGTAACCCAATCCTCCTCAACCAAGGAGGAATCTTCCTTTTTCCAGCCTTCCTCTCTTGTCTCCAGGGTCTGGGATCCCAGAGGGCTGACCTTAGTAAAGACTGAAGCAAAAAAGGCAGTAACTCTGCCTTCTCTGTATCCTTTGTCACCAGGGCACCCACCCCATTCTCCAGCAGGCCCACATTTTCCTTAGTCTTCCTTTTGCTACTGATACATTTGAAGTCTTTCTTGTTCTTGACATCCCTTGCCAGATTTAATTACAAACATGCCCTAACCTTCCTCATTACATCCCGGCATATCTTGAAAACATTCTTCTACTCAAGGGGCCTGCCCTCTTTTCCACATTCTGTATATTTCCTTCTTCTGTTTGAGTTTTGCAGGAGCTGCCCACTCATCCACACAAGTCTACTACCCCTTTTGCTTGATTTCTTGTTCCTGGCCATAGGTCCCATGGTCAAAGAAATGAAAACTGTGCTGCCAATCTGAGCAGTGCAACCGGTTCTTAACTTGGAAAATCCTTCTACTTCTCCCCCGCTCACTGGCAGAGCTGAGGAGAAAGATCCAGGCTCCTATGCTTCTGACCACCATTCGAGAGATCTGAAGCCCTGTTTGATGGCTTCCAGTCTCACCATTAGTGCCCACATGGAAGAACAGCAGAGGGTGAGTCTAACACATGGACAAGCCTTGGCAGCCTTTTCATGATATCTTGTGTTTAAACTCCTGGCAGGCAACAGACCTTTCTGGACAAGGGGTTAGGTTAACAGATCCATGCCTCCATCCCCTGCAGCGAGGAGTCACCCACAACAGTCACACACCACTTCTTCCAGGTGCTCCCACCAGGCACAGGACAGGGGCTGTTAGTCCCATTCCTTCCCCTGAAGCCATGCCCAACTCCTCATCCTCAGCCTGGAGGACACTAAACCTGTTCTTCAATTGAAAGTCTTCAGGAAGAATAAGAGCCTTTCTCCTCCTGGGAGGAATGACCAGTTTCCAGCCTTCTCCTCCAGGGTTTTAAAGTACCATTTCACACAGCACAGAGCCCTTAGTTAACTCCGCTGCTTTGTGAAGTTGGGACTCATGTTGCTGCATGGTCTCTAACAACACCCTATTTCTTAAGCATCTTCCTGGATGCTACACAGCCTATTGGCTTCCTCATTAACATTGCTCACCACTGCTGCATTTGCTCTTCATGCTTATTATGAGGTCAGGAGCCTGAAGAGTCACCAACTTCAAGTCAAGTGGTTAGTTTATTCTTATCTTTTCTAGGAGGGCCGAACAGTACATGACTGAGCTGGAAAAGCTTGTGCTGGAGAACACTGCAGCATATTTAGTCACCACACCAACACCTTTTGAATTAAACTTCCAACCTGCACCCCCCAACCCAAGATCCCCCTGCAGCTTCCAGGCCATATGAGCAGCATGCAGAAGGTGACGCTTGTGCTTAATCCTCCTTTCACATTTGGTGGCCAAAACAAATCCAACATATGCTTAGGTGTACTAGGCTGTAAAAGTGCTAGCAGCATTCCAAAGGGTGAGCAAGCCTTTTCTTCCTGAAAACCTCCATCCTTCCTGTGCAAGTCAGGACCAGTGATTTTATGCTTACCCCCCCAGGAAAGCCAGTAGGTTCCTGAAGCAGCAGCACACTAGAGTTGCTCTCACTGCTGAAAACACACAGTTCCTCTTGCCCCTTATCCAGGCCCATTTACAGGGGAATGTACCACCAGCAAAGAAGAAATACAACAAAATAGCATTTTTTCCCTGCTTCTCTTGCTGAGCTGGCAGCAGCAGTTGCAGCAGGGCTCCCCTCCGGCCAGGGCAGCCTCTCCTGCCAGACTCCTGTGGGCAGTGCTGCCCTCAGCCCAGCTGCCGCACAGGTCACAGCAGGGAAAGGAGCCAGGGCCAGGGCCTGTGGTGAGGCCACTCCTGGGGCTCCCCAAGGGCCCCGACCAGTCCTAGGGCCCCAGACCTGACCTGCTGCCAGAGGCAAGCGCCTGCCAGCAACCCGCTATGCAGGGGCAGCCCAAGGGGCCTGCAGGCCAGCCACAGCTTGAGAGGAGCCCCCAGCCAGGCCCTGCTCCCCCAGAGCCACCGCCGGCACCCAGCACCTCCCTACCCCGGCAGCACCATGACAGAGCGCGGCAGCAGGAACAGCGCAGCTTTATTGCACCCCTTTCACTTGGCACTTGTATACTTGGTGACAGCCTTAGTGCCCTCTGAGACCGCATGCTTGGCCAGCTCCCCTGGCAGCAGGAGCCGCACCGCCGTCTGCACTTCACGGCTGGTGATGGTGGAGCGGTGGTTGTAGTGGGCCAGGCGGGAGGCCTCTGCCGCCAGGCGCTCAAAGATGTCATTGACAAAGGAGTTCATGATGCTCATGGCCTTGGAGGAGATGCCGGTGTCAGGATGCACCTGCCAACAGGAGCCAGCACTGCCTCAGCCCCTCACCAAGCAGCCAGGCCTCCATAGGACACAGCCACCCCCACCACCATCACAGGCCAGCAGCACCTCCAAGGAGCCACCACCACCAGGGGCTCAAGCCACACAGCCCTGTTTGGGCTGGGGGCCCCTCTGCCACCCACCTCAGAGCTGCAGGGCCCCAGGGAAACCCCACTGCCAGGGGAGAAGTGCCCCTTGCTCCAAGGCCTGTACAGGCAGCCAAGGCCTGGAGGACTCACAGCTGCCTCCATGAGCCCCTTCCTCATCTCCCCAGCACCACACTGGGTGCCCATAACCTGCCAGATGAGGAAGGCTTGTAACACTCAACTCATCAGGCCAAGAGCATCTGCTTCTGCCCCACCAATACTCCCCAGCTTTTCTTGAGGGCCATGCCACAGACCAGAGCTCACTTGCAGCTCTGGGCATCCCTGGAGCCACCCCTTCCAGGGCTGGCTCTCTCCTACCCCTCTCACCTCCTCTCTACCCAGTCACTCTCTTTTCAACTCAATGAAAAGCAGCTGTTTCTTCCCTCTCATTGTAGTGTTGGTGAGTAAAAGCAATTCTACATCTGGAAGAGTTTTTCACTACAGGGAAGCATTTCCTCACCTGCTTTAGTACTTTGTAGATGTAGACTGAATATGTTTCCTTTCTCTTCGGCTTCCTTTTAGATTTCTTGTCCCCAGAGGGGGGAGCATGGCCACGCTGCTTCCCAGCCTCAGCACTCATCCCAGCCTCTCCTAGAGCTCTGGCAGGGCACCCCTACCTGGCTTCAGGGTGGTTATATAGCACAGGCAGCAGGCAGGTCCCTCCCTGCCACAGGTGCAGCTCCTGAGCAGTGGGAGGGAAGGACATCTCTCCTTGTGCCTGGTGACAGCCAGCTGGCCTGGGAGGAGCCTCTGGGTACCTGGTGCAGGGAGAGGTCAGAGATGACAGACAGGGCAAAGGTGCAGGTGAGGGCAGCAGTGCCCTGTTCATGTGGATCAGGAGTGCCAGAGAGGAGCTGTTCCCAGGGCAGGCCCATCCAGGGCTTTAGCAGGAGCAGAGTTCTACTTCAGTGGAGGTGGAAACCAGAGCAGTGGGGCAGTTGTGTCCAGAACGAGATGGTGGGACCTCTTCTGCACTGTGGAGCAGGCAGCAAAGTCAGTGGCTGCTCAGTAGTGAGAGGGACTGTTAGGGACTAAGCAAGAGCAGTATGAACATCCAGTGGGCAGTTTCCCTCCCTGCTGATTGTTGTTTGGCTGTCCTGGGCTTGAGAGCTCCACTTGCTCCATGCACAAGGGCTCCCTTGGAGGAAAACAGGAGCAAGGCAGCAGGAGAGAGAGCCTGGTGCCCTGAGTCATGTTGGACATGTCTGGGAGAGTAGTGATCACACTAGGGATGGTAATTACTATGCAGAAATTAAGCTAAGCTGGGAGTGGGGGGAGAGTGAGGGAACAGAGCAGAGAAGTGAATAAAACAGCAGCATTTTCTATTCCTTAGATGCAAGAGCACAGGAAGCCTTTCTCGCATCAGGCTCTACTGCTCTTCTTGTGGAGAGCTATACACGATATGTGGCAGATGGGACACTGGCAGCATGTGCCACAGTGCTCTTCCCCTCCTTGGGGCACACCTCATGCTGCTTGCATGGCCCATCCTCAGCAGGTCACATCTTCCAAAGGACTCAGGTGAGAGACCTGCTATGTGGGTTACACTGCCAGTGCTCCTGCAGCCAATATCATTCCCATGAATTCACCTTTATTCCAGGCCTGTCCTCATGGAGCGGCATATGAGTGCTTACTGCAAGTGCAAATGAACATCACAATGAAAAGCTGGGTCCAGGGGTTGTGGTGGGGCCACTTCTTCCACCCAAGAACTGAGCGATCAGTGACCGTGCAGAGCAGGCTGGAACTCACACATTGGTGTGTTTATTAGGGATGAATGTGCTTGGTCACAGAAACTGGACAGCAAGGACTGTTCTAGGAAAGGGAGCAGCTTATTAAGCAATGTCTATCAGCGTCAGGAGCTTTTGGGGCTGATTCAAATTGTGAGGAAGGAACAAGCATTGTCCTCTCTTCTGCTTTTTAAGGGACTCTGCACTGATCGGATATGATGGTATGGGCTTCCCCTTGGGAGCTGGTTTACAGGTCTGTGATAGTCAAAATCCCTGTGGTCTGGGGGGCTGCTCACGAACCCAAGAGGGAACTGTCGATGCCTGGAAATGTTCTGCCTTTTCTATTGGTCATCGCACACAGAGGCGCTTGAGTGGTGAAGGAGCTGTTGGCCCTTATGAACAGTATTTCTCCTTAGCTGCAGCAGTGCCTGGGACTGCAGTTATAAACACAGGCCTGTGTCTTTACTGACACTTTAGGAAGTACTGACAATGTGTCTAGTTACAACTAACTGCTGAGCAGTGATTGGGTAACCAGCATTAAGTGCAGGTGGTCATTATATAGCAAGGAGAGAGGTCATCCACTGGGCAGCGTAGTCATATGTAGTCCCATATTTGGGGAATTACCACCCTGTTCATACTTTTACACACAGTGTTTCAATAGATTGCAGGAACTGGAGGCTGTCCATTCTGGAGGCTGGATGCTTGGCTTAACTTGTTGCTCTTTTCACAGCTTACGGGTGAACTCTCAACACAACAAAGGCTGGGAGTCCCACAGCCCTGTGCTGACAGCAGCATCTGTCACTTTTGGCTGTAGCTCACTTCTGGACTACGAACAACAGTAGCAGACTAGAGGCTCTGACTTCTAATCTCTTTCACAGAGCTCACCATCCGAGGAGCTAAGGAGCAATTTTCGTCACTGTTTGTCTAGCTCTAAGTCTGGTTTTGTGTATGACTAGATAAGCCCTAGCTGAGACAGGATGGATGTCATCTATCTGGACTTCAGCAAGGCTTTTGACACCATCTCCCATAATGTCCTCCAGGGCAAACTCCGCAAGTGTGGGTTAGATCAGTGTGCAATGAGGTGGATTAACAACTGGCTGGATGGCAGAGCCCAGAGGGTGGTGATCAGCGGAGCGGAGTCTAGTTGGAGGCCTGTGGTTAGCAGTGTCCCCCAGGGGTCAGTCCTCAGCCCAGTTCTGTTCAATTTATTCATTAGTGACCTGGATGAAGGGATGGAGGGCTCCCTCAGCAGGTCTGCTGATGATACCAAACTGGGAGGAGTAGCTGATAGCCCAAAGGGCTGCTCTGCCATCCAGAGGGACCTGGACACACTGGACAACTGGGCAGTGAGAAACCTCATGAAATTTTACAAGACCAAGTGCAAGGTCCTGCACCTGGGGAGGAATAACCCCAGACACCAGT
>VZSV01000363.1:110143-122114 GCA_013398735.1 Nothocercus julius | reverse complement strand
TGAGGAAAGGCTGAGAGAGCTGGGCCTGTTCAGCCTGGAGAAGAGAAGGCTGAGAGGGGACCTGATCAGTGTCTACAAATACCTCAAGGGAGGGCAGGAGGAGGATGGGGCTGGCCTCTTCTCAGTGATGGCCACTGACAGGACCAGAGGAAATGGCCACAAACTGAAACACCAAAAGTTCCACGGGAACTTAAGGAAAAACTTCTTAACAGTGAGGGTGACAGAGCACTGGAACAGGTTGCCCAGAGAGGTTATGGAGTCTCCTCTGGAGATCTTCCAAACCTGCTTGGACGCAGTCCTGAACCGCATGCTGTAGGTGACCCTGCGTATGCAGAGGGGCTGGACTAGATCATCTCTAAAGGTCCCTTCCAACCTTAATGATTCTATGACAGTGTAAGATGTGGCTGCCCTGGCTAATGGCTGCCTTTCCCATAGCAATCAGTAACCCTGGACACACACCTGCCGTAGCTGCTTCGGTGCAGGCTAATGAACTGTCACCACAGATGAGGTTTAAATCAAGGCTGAAACTCTGCCTGCTAAAGCGTGCATGCAGGTGCATTACCATTTACTGACCTGCTCTACTAACCGCGCTCTCTGGTGCAGGGAGCTAACACCTTAAGTAGTAACAGCCACTTCTGCTTTGAACAGGAACAGAAAACTCCTACTGTGGTATCTGTCCTGTGCATTTCTGTCAAAGCAGTCCACAACTTGCATGGTTCCTTTGGAAAAAGAAACAAGAAAGTATTCTGCTGAAAAAGTCAGAGCCACAAATAGTTGGCACCTGAGTACTTCAAGAGTACAGCTACATTTTGTCCTGCGCTTCTGCTTTTCTATAAACATGTGCTGTTGGAACATGGTAGTGGCTTATATGAACTTTTCAGATGACCAGTGTAACCATTCTCATATGCTAGAAGTAATTAAAATGATAAACCATGATCACAAGTATTTTGGTTTTGCTTTTTTTTGAAGTAACTTTTCATTGTTTAAAAATACAGGAAAAATGTATTTTATTCAAGAAATTATTCAAGTTTCAACCTTCCGTGGCACAAGGTGAGGTTTAAGCACCAACTTTTATGAAAATATGGTATTAAGAGTAAAAATAAATATTAAAATGACTTTGTTCAGTTTTGCTCAGTCAAATGTGCAAGGATCAAAGTAATTAATTTATAGTCCAAACATCCTTAAAAGCCTCATATTAGACCCATATAATCAGAAGTGAAGAGTATATACCTCAGCTGCCCTGTTGCAGAGAACATACTGATATTTAATAGCTCTACTCTCTATTTCTAATTTTGAATCCTCAGAACCATTTAAAGATGTGTCTGTTAAAAATAAATAAATAAATGAAAGTAAGAATGGCTTGGTCCATTTGTCACCAGTTGGAAAAAAAAACACCTCAAGGGAGCACCCTACCTCCTTACCCCTCTCCCCCCCCAACACTGGGCAACTTGCCCCACCATGCCCCAAAAACTAGTACAGCTCACAAAACAAGAGGAGACTGTTCTTCCCTCTTTATTGACTAGATTCTCAGGCAGACCTGTTAATTACACTGTTAAATAATAGTTAAAAACAAACCAAGGCCAGAGAAGTTTGAAGTGAAGTATCTAAATGGAAGCAGAAATTGGGAAGGAGAAGGTGGGAAAAGCTGGGCTGGGGTCTCCACTACAGCATCACTGCAATTCGGACAGCCAATTGCCACTGCTAAGACCCCAGGCCATTAGATTCCAAGGCCTGGCTCTAGATGTCTCTAGATTTAGACATCATCTAAATATGGAAGTGTTGCCCAAATGTAGCCAGATCAGGAGAGGAGATCTGTCCAGAGGTGGAGGCGCAAGGCAAGTCGGGGGAAGCAGTATTGCAGCAATCCTAGAACATAGCCACAGAGAGAGCAGCAGAGTCCCATTCCAGTCGGCAGGTGGGAAGTCACATTGGCCACTGTCAGTCTCCACAGAGAGCACCCCGCCGACTGCTCTAGAGCTCACACGTTGTGGGTCTTTTTGGTGAGCTGTGGATCCTCATCCACCAGCTTTGACTTGAGATGTTCCTTGTAGGCGAGAATGTCTCCCTGCCACTTTGTGATCGTCTGCTTCTCGCAAACCCAGATCTCCTGTGCAACCTGAAAACACACAAGGAGAGAGAGGAGAGGTCTATAGTACAGTATTTTACAACATTATCAAAGTGATAAAATTAATCAACATCTACCCTCTACAGGCTGGTAATGAAGTAGTTTAACAACTTTCATGTATTATACTGTCAAATAGAAGTATCTCTAGTGAAGTATCTTACACAGTGTTTTCTAAACAATTTACACTTAAATATTTCAGAACCAACAATCTTTGACCCCTCAACATTTCCTTTTAACTCATGAACTAAGAAAAAAAAAAATCCTTTCTTTCCTGATTGGGAATTGAAAAGATAATTCTTGAGCTGAACTGCTTGCAAAGAAAAATAAAATTCTGAATTTTCAGGACAAAACACAGTTGGAAAACTAGCATCTCACATTTCCATGTATGTGGAACCAAGAACAACTTTCCTTACCTCTGCAAACTCAGTCACAACAAATTCTGGTAGAACTAATCCAGCACCATTTTAAAAAAAAAATCTAATTAAAAGCTCCACAGTGTGTCATGATTTCTACTGAACTTACCCTTAGCTTTTTAGTTTAAAGTGATTTTGTTTTTCTAGACTACGTAACCACTCAGCAAGAACATAGCAGAGAAACCATATCCAGCGATATTTGCTTCACACATTGTTTGGGAGTGAGTTAGAGCAAATCACTTGAAAACATCTCATTTCAGTGCCTCTGCTCAGAAGGGGCTAGAAGTGTTTTGCCAAAATTCACTACCCTCCTTACCTGCTGGATGAGCCTGAAGTCATGACTGACAAGCATCATTCCTCCTTCAAATTCATTGATAGCATCTGCCAGAGCATCTATTGTTTCTATGTCCAAATGGTTGGTGGGTTCATCCAGGAAAAGCATGTGAGGATTCTGCCAGGCCAGCCATGCAAAGCACACACGACACTTCTGCCCATCAGAGAGGTTCCGAATGGGGCTCACCTGGCAAGCACAGACACTGTTCACAGCCCTGCAGGCATCCTTACAGCATCAGTCCCTACATTAGAGCACTGACCACAAAATACTCAGATTTCAACCTGTTTGCTGCAGCTAAATGACACAGGGGGGCACCTATACCAGGCTTATACCTAGATTAAGCTTTCTTCATCAGCAGAACAACAGGATTCCCAGGGCTTCTGTAGTGTCCATAACAAGATCCAGCTTGTGGTAAGGGTTCCAAGGAACAATGTTACTAGATCCTAACACAAGCCTAAACTTACTTTCAAATTCTGAAGGGACCAGTGGAGAAGAACAGTACAAAAATCAAGGTTGAATCACAGAAGTGAGGACAACCCCTGATGTATATGTGATGCATGGGAGCATGTCACATCTTGACATACAGCATCACTGGAGAACCTGTCCTCTTGTCTGAGGTAGTCCCCTCTCACAGTTAAAAATCTGTTCTGGCAATTCTGCATGACATTTATCGCAGAAACAGAGAAAAGCAAAAGTTGAAGTTTCTGAGGAGGTCACCCATTCCAACCCACATATCGGTGCAACACAAGGAAAGGTCCCACAAACAATGTTTTATGTCCATTTTTAAATGAGGAGATGAAGAAAGTGTTTAGAAGCTGCACTGTGCAGTGCCACATGTTGTGTCACATTGTCAGACATCAGTAGAGCGACAGAAAATGCAGCAGCTACACTTCCCTAACGAGAAAAAGGCTAACTCCAATAGGTCATGCTCACCTGCTGCTTCCCTGTTAGACCGTATCTGCCAATGATTTTTCTCATCTCCTCTTTTTCCTTGATCTCTGGGTAGCATTTCATCATGTACTCCAAGGGTGAGAGGTCTAAGTCCAACTGCTCTTGCAAGTGCTGACAGAGAAGAAAAGCAAGCTTCAGGCTACACAGGCCACCCGACTCAGGACTGAGAGCACCTCCCTGCTTACACCTGATACCAGCAGAACAGCCAAAGAAAAGAGATGGCAACTCCACCCCCACAGTAAATCCACTGTGCTGAGCTATGACGTAAGGAGTCTCCACTTCAGGGTGCTGCTTCAGAATAGCAAGCTCATTCAGCATTAATCACAAGGTACTCTCTCGCCCCCACAAAAGGTAAGAGGCTAAACAGAAAGGACATAGCAAGCCTCTTTTCAAGGGAGGGGCTTTGGCCAGAGCCCATTCAGCCAACAGAGAACAGTTGTTTCCCTTGACTCTGGGAACAGAGTGACAGCAGTGAGAGAAGCTTAAGTGGAAATGGTAGGGCAGGGTTCCTCTTTCCTGGCAGTTTTTTGCTCAGTATTTAATGTGTCTGGTGTCAACTGCATAGAGTACCTGGTGGTATCTGCCGATCTTCACATGTGAATGCTTGCGAATCATCCCATCTGTGGGCAGCAGCTAGAAGGGGGAAGATAAAAGCATTTCACCATGAAACTGCTCCTTCTGTGGTACACAAGAACAAACCGACAAAAGCCATTTCTTTCCCAGCACAGTAGTAGTAGTCTGAAAAGCTGATGTGAGAGAAAAGTCCTGTACTGCAGCAAGACCCTAGATTTCCAAGGTCTGATTGGGGTGCTTTGGCAAATTAGTGCAGCTTCCCTGGAGACTGCCCCAAGACTAAAAGCACAGAACAGTTAGAAAGTGCAAGGAGCATACTTCTCCTGTAAGCAGTTTGAGCAGTGTTGACTTTCCAGCTCCATTGGGTCCAACAAGAGCTACACGGGTGTCCAAGTCAATTCCAAACTCCAGGTTATTATAAATCCATGCCTGCAAAATATGAAGATTATAACACATATTATGTCTTTCCACTATGACCCAGAATATCCACGCTGTACCTGAAAAGCTCTGTTCGCAGCTGACTCAGTATGAACACTAGCAAGAAGTTTCATCTAGTAGTAATATGCTGCAACCTGATCAGATTGCTTAGTCAGAAGCCTTACATCTGAAAACAAGACAGAGATAGAAGCAATCTCCATACAATCCATGCAAGAGTTAGGCATTGCTGTACATGCCACATACTCACCCCATCCTTGGTGTATTTAAAGCTGACATTCTGCACCATGATGACAGGAGGGGGAATTTTCCCACATGGCGGGAAATAGAATGACAAAGTCTGTAACACAGAATATCCATTTGTTAGACAATGTGGAGTATAAAACAGCCCTGTTACACCAGGATAACTGTGCCTCACTACAGTCATCTGTAGACCAAAGCTCCAGCCTGACAATTTAAGAGGCCATCTAGCAACTCATTCAGATTTACTCTGAGTAGTTTTTTGCAAGCCTGTTTACTGGCTAATGATCCCATATTTCTCTCCCCTTGACGCATATGCGGATTTATCCTCTTCAAACAAGGAGTGGTTCTTCTCTGAGCATCTTCTCCAATCTTCTCCCATCTTTAAACATTCATTTCTGTGTCTGCAAAATGCCCCTATTTGTGTGACAAATCTCCTTCTCTTCCTTGGAAGATTAAGACTCCTCTTCCTACTCTTCAGCCTTTCACTATCCTCACTGCAGTCACCCTTCTGGCATTATGAAGGGCACCCCATTCTTGCTTCCAGGTCTACGAATCATTCTTGCTCTCAGCTACAGCTCATGTTACTTATTCAGCTTATTCATCCCATGTTCACAATTCTGATCTCCAAACACAATATCATGTCTCACCTTATCATTCACCACTCTCTCCGTTAGGCCAGAAGCCATCATTTTTTGAAGGGTTTTCTCCTTGCTCTGGGCTTGCCTGGCCAGCTTGGCACTGCCATGACCAAATCGTGCAATGTAGTTCTGCAACAAAACACGAGTTAGCCTGAAAGCCACAGTGACAAGGTTGAGGAGGTACAGGGTCGCTCACATGTATGGTCAGAAAGATGTTCAGGCAGCTACGCAGATACCTTCATGTGGGCAATCTGATCTTGCTCCCAGTGGAAACGCTTCATTTGATTTTCCTCTAGCTCCAAGCGGGTCTTTACATACTGATCATAATTTCCCTAGAGAAAGAGACCATAGAAACATCACGTATGTCCCAGAGCACAGCTCCTCTGTTTTTGCTGGTTGTCTGGGTGCCATTCACTCACTGTATAGTACTTCAGTTTGCGGTTGTGCATATGGATGATGTTGGTACAGACACCATTCAAGAAGTCCTGGGAGTGGGATATCAGCACAAGGATCCGCTTGAACCTGTGGCACCATATAAGCTGTTAGAGACAAAGCCAGGTAAAGGCTTCTTGCTTGGCAGCCCTGACAGTGGCAAAGGATTGACATTCAAAAGAATTGTCTTGTCTACAGCCAAATTAGGAACAAAGATAACAGTCTTGGGGATACTGTGGGAAATCTGGAGTAAAGAAGCTACACACAGCTGCAGAGGACAACCATCATTTGGCCATGACAGTCTTCACCATACGTACAGGGGTCCCAGTCTTCATAAACAGTCAAGACCTGGCTATTTGTGCAGTGGTTTACAACTACTGTTGACACAGAACTCATGCTGGTTTCACACTCTCTAGAAGTTCCAACCTCTGCTGCATACCTTCAGCTTACTACAGCCTACTGGTCTCTTAGGTATAATATGCATGGCTCTGCTCTAGATCTGTAAAATGACTGTTTAATGTCTCACCAGAAGAGAGAGGTTCAAATTACTTTCCTAAAACACCTGACTGAGAAAATAAGCATGCAACAGTTTCAGTTGATGCAGCTAGTGGAATAACCTCTGCAAATGAAAAGCCTTTCTCAAATGCTTGCATCCAGTCCTTTTAACCACCAATCCAGATAGCCTAAACCTCATAATGATTCCTGAACCTTTGGCCCAAAGTATTACTACTTTAACATTATTTACTAAAATGTTTTTCTGACATACTAGAAACAAATGAAGCTGGCAGACTCAGATACCCCAGTTCTGCAAAAATTGAGGAACAATATGCAGAAAAGTGAGCAGACAGCCTGGTCTGTAAAGTTCACATTGCTGGTACAGCATGCAGGGCTGCTACCGGGGCTGCTGGGGCCCCTCCAGCTTTCAGAAAGTAGTTTCTCCAGTGAATACAAGCCATCATTTCTCCTTTCTTCACTAAAAGAGTGTCAGGGCTTATTTTGTATTTGATATCCTTGCATCAAAAACCCTTCCACAGAAACATGTAGTGGTCAGCACAGTAAGACATCACTGGCACTGCAACACAGTCATGCAGCCACCAGCACAACAGACAGTTACTCCCGTGGTGCCTGCTCGCTGACCAGCCCCTCCTGCAGGGAAGCACAACCCACGGAACCAGCGAACTCCTTCATGCTTACGTTTTCAGCTCTTCCTCCAACCACACACAGGCATCCAAGTCAAGGTGGTTTGTGGGCTCATCAAGCAGCAGCATGAATGGCCGAATGAACAGGGCTCTGTGAGGCGAGAAGAGATGACAGGGTAGGGTAAATGCAGGCACTCAGAGTCTCCCTGCTCTTCTCCAAGTTCCTGGAAAGAGTCAGGAGCAGACAGGCATTCTCCCAGGAGGAAGCAGGCAGTACATCACTCACCTAGCAAGTGCCACCCTCATTCGCCAGCCACCACTAAAGTCCTTCAGCTTCTTTCTCTGCATGGCTGGAGTGAAGCCCAAGCCATGCAGGATACGGGAGGCCCGTGCTTCTGCCTTGTCAGCATCCAACTCCTCCAGACGTTCATACAACTCCATGAGCTTTTCACACTCCGCTGAAAGACAGCCTGCCTGTCAGCACTTCTACCAATAAAGGGCTCTCAACTGCAGGCCCCAGCTGGGGAAACTCATGGTCTGTCTGCTTCACTATTCAGCCTCCTCTACTCCCAGGTCTAAGAGACTCCCTAAGAAGTTGCATGGGATAATTTCACCTAAAGAGGAGGTGGAATCCTACAGGACTCTTCAACTAGTACATGGCAGCTGGGAGAAAGAGGTACTGTAACATGCAAAACCTCTGCCAGGGAACCCAAATGAGGCCTTTTCTTAACTGGGGAGGGTAAGTAGAGGAAATGTCCCTTGCCCACAGGGAATCTCAGGAGCTTTACCATCTTCATGAGCCAGACGCTCTGCTTCTCGTTCTAACATGGCCCTCTCCGTATCCACCTCCATTACACACTGTAGAGGGGTCTTGTCACTGGGAGGCATCTCTCGGGTCAGGTGGTAGATGTCAATGTGCTCTGGGATGGGGACTTCTCGTTTCCCAATAGCTGACAAGAGCATGGATTTCCCTGTGTGCAGAGACAGACGCTTCAGAATTATTCACTGGGTTCAAGAAGATTCAAGGTAACAGAGCAAGGCATGAATATAGTCAGGTCTCACAGATTAACTCCCTCACCAAACAAAGGAAAACTTGGAAGTTTCTTGGTAGCCAGAAGAACTAGAATCTACTGTCTCATTGCAATAGGCTGCCCTCACAGCTCAAGATCACCATCCCAAGGACAGGACTGAGACATGAAGAAGCGCTTTAAAAAGCACTGAACTTCAGCCCTTGCTCTGCTTTGGGAAGTTTTATCTCTGTTGTACATTTCCTACTGCCTAACACATATTACAGGAAGATATAATCCCAGGCTCTAAAAACTCCTCCTAATGCAGGAGGAAGCAGTACACTCACCACTAGAGAACTTAAGTATTTCCCTTAAAGTTAAGTTAGCTGATCCCTCTTACTAGCTCCTCTTCAAATACACCAATATTCTGCATCTCTCCATGTAAAATAGTGTCATCTTCTCCAAGGATTGGGATTGATGTTTTTTTCCCATTCAGGCCAAACTACATATTCCATATTTCTCCATACACTGCAAGTTTTTTTTTCCTATCAGTAGCATTTGCATTAGTGACACTGCTAAAAAAAGTAAAAAATAATAAAAAAGCCTGCCAACAGGTATTAGATGCCAAGCATTTTTTTCTACTCTCCACAGAAACAAATTGAAAATATTTAGAGCTGCAAGGACGATCAGGGGACTGGAATGTCTTTCCTATGAGGAGAGTCTGAGAGAGCTGGGCCTGTTCAGCCTAAAGAAGAGAAGGCTGAGAGGGGATCTTATCGATGTGTATAAATACCATAAGGGAGGGTGTCAAAACGATGGGGTCAGGCTCTTCTCAGTGGTGCCCAGAGATAGGAGACAAGAGGCAACAGCCACAAACCGAAGCACAGGAAGCTCCACTTGAATTTGAGGAAAGGCCTATTTCAAAGATAGACTCTCATACTCCTCACAGCAATCCCTCTTTCTGAGTGGGAGGTAGGCAGGACAGTCATCATGGCCCAGGCGTGTTTATCAACCTTTTTTCTGGTTTCTAGCATTTACTATCTCCACCTACCCAGCTTTTTAGCACCACCAAGTCTTCTCTGAGCCCCAGAACACCCATTCCACCAGGCCCTGTAGCTCACCAATGCCATTGAGGCCGATGAGGCCGTAGCGCCTCCCTGAGTTCAGCTCCAGCTTCGTATCACTCAGCAGCTCCTGGCCGTGGAAGGTCAGTGAGAGGTTAATGATGTGCACATCGGTGCTGTTGGGATGGGAGGCCAGCACTCCTGTCACCGCACGGGCAGCAGCTTTCTTCAACTCAAAGTCCTCCAGTTCCTTTGTAAGAGCATCCACCTCTGTACACAGAGACAGACCAAAATGTTACTGATTTACAGTCACAAGGGAAGCCAGAGCCCCTATCCTGACAGGTCCAGGACCCGTGGAAACAAACTCTACTTTCCCACTTCTACAGAAACATGAAGGAAGCTCAAAGGTTTTTAAGTTTTTAGTTTTTTCCAGCTCAGCAGATGGTTATATATGATCTAAGAGCAACTTTCACCTAATCTATAAATAAATTGACCATTAGAAGTAGCTGCCAGAAGAGTTTGCCTGTCTCCAGAGCACACAAGAGGACTACCACTCTCTTCAGGAAGGGCTGGGATGTGGGAGCTAAGTAGCGCTGCTTCTTAAGGAAAAGCACTGGCATAAGGTGAATTTAGCTAGGAAACAAGTGACAGGAAAGAAGAGAGAAGCAGCACTGGAAGAGGCCCTACCAATTCTCAAGAAGCAACTGGCTCCCTCTTCATCTCCTCCTACAACTTAAGCACACATTTCCTGCCCTGCTAATCATCTTCTATCCTGAAGCCCTGAGATACAATTCAACTTTCAGTCTTTGGGGAGACCCTGCCATCTGAAGACAGAAATGCCCTTGGGCATCTTAGCGAGCTCCAGCTTTGCAGAGCAGAGACTTGTTCACATCTTGGGGTTCAAGTCAGTGGGTGATACCAGCCTGGCTGTAGAAACCTAATTCCTAACAAAACCAGCCAAGCAGTAAAGTTACTATCACCTTGTGGGAAGATACACACTGAGCAAGGAGGAGCTGCAGACCATGCTGACACAGGACCCCTTTAACAGATCTTGCAATGCATGCAGAGCAGTGCATAAACAAGAAACCAGATGAGTGACAAGAGAGGCACTGAAGTTTTCTGTGACGTGCAGCTAGTTCTCAAGGAGCTGCCAGGGTAGAGTATGCCTTTGGTGACCCACTTACCCGCTGTCCAATTCCCACAGCAAAGCAGCAGGCCCATCGAGCGTGCCCAATGGCCCTGCAGCCAGGCCAAGGCCAAGCAGTGGCCCAGGGCCCAGTGCCTGCTGCGGCAACCTGAGCCACCTGCACCTGCTCTATTACGTTAGCCCCCAGTAATGCGCCTGCCGCTGCAGGCGGAACGCTGCGTGCCTCGCCGGGCCGGGCCGGGCGCAGGGGCTGCACTGGCCGGGCCGCGCCGAGCCGAGGCCGTCGGCCCAAGCCCCACGTGGTGACCGCGGCGCTTCGGGCTCAGCCCCGCCCATCCACCCCGCGTTTCCCAGTCTCTACCAATAGGAGGGCGACATGCAAATTAGCGGGGAGAGCACGCGGCGATTCGCTGTGGCGCGCGGAGGCGCCGGGCTGGAGCGGGAGGCCCCGGGGACGGCGGGCAGCGCGGGCGGCTCTGCGCGGCCGAGTCCCGCTCGGCCCGGCCGCACGGCAAAGCCGCGCTCACCCCCGTCGCAGCCGGGGGTCCCGAGAGCGCAGAGGCTGCAGAGGTCGGGGAGCTCCAGTGGGGGGACCCGGCAGTTCCCATCCCAAGCACTCACTGCCTCTTAAGAGACAAATAACACAACGAGGAGAGACCTGGGGTCTTTGCTGCTGGGAAATGAACTCCTGGGCAAACAGCTGAGGAGCAATAAGGACCAAAAATGAAGTCTCTCCCCTCAAGCTTTCCCTTGCCTGTTTCCTTTGGGGTGACCAACATCTGTTGACAAAGTTTCTCTTGATAAGCTCTCCAGGCTCTGAGGCTTGGCAAGCCAGAACTGCCCCCAAGAAGCGGCTGCACAGGGATCCACAGTGGTATCAGGCTGACAACAGCGAGAGCTGAGCACTGAGGCACCGTGATGGCTCCTGCAGCAGAGCCGTGGCAGGGCATCAAGTGCCAATAAATCAGGACAGTATCTGCAAGGGCAACGGCTCCATTGGCACTGTCTACCCTTATTCCATGGGCTTCAGGGAGGGCAGAGAGCATCTCCATCACCAGCTAGCGGACACCACCACGCAGGGCGCAGGGTCTTGCCTGCTGCCAGGCAAGCACCCTAAGGGAGCACCCTAAAGGGAGAGGCAGCAGCTGGCCCAGGCCAGCGCGGCCCCGTGTCTGCCTGTAACTTTATCTGAGGAAGGATGAACATCCCACTCTCCTAACCAGGCACTCCCGGGGCTGCCTAGCCGAGACAGGCAAGGACGCGCTGCCACGCGGCCTCCGAGGGGAGCAAGCGCTGCCACCGCCGGCGCCCGGCTCAGCGCGGGCCGCGCTCACCTGGCGCCGTTGTCCCGTTGGCCTCCGGGGGCCGCGCGTCCTGCAGCTCCGGGCCTGCATCGCCGTTCTCCTCCGCGGCGCGGCGGGGCCGCTGTCGGGCCTTGGCCGCCTCTTTCTTCTTGGCCGCCTTCTTTTT
>VZSV01000363.1:76683-99243 GCA_013398735.1 Nothocercus julius | reverse complement strand
AGCGAGTCCCGCCTCCGGCACCGTGTCGGGGCTGGCAGCGGCGCCCCACGGGCCCCCGGAGCCGCCCGGCTGCGGCGCCTCTGTGAGGCGTGGTCAGTCTGTCCTGGCACCTGTGAGCTGCCCCACGGGGATGGACGCACGGGCAGACGCGCAGTCCCGGGGCCCCCCGCGCGCCAGAGGGGCCGATCCGCATCTGTGGGAGACTCGTGCTCCCCATGGCGCTGAGAGGGTCTCCTCAAGCCCCTGCCAGCACAGACCGGTCCTTGGCTCTGCTCAGGCTGCTGGCGTCTGCTCCTCCGTCCCCTAGGGTCTCCTGCATGCTCTCCATCCATGGCGCACAGAGAGAGCCCATGTTAGGCTGCTGCTATGGGAGACTCCAGTGGAAATGGGCCGGCGGGCTGAGGAGGGAGCACTCCTAGCACTGACTGGGGCGCTTGTGCACTGTACTGATGTCCTCTCAGTACTCACCTCTGACCCCTGGAGTTAGTTCATTGCCTGCCGATACTTGTAGGGCCTTCCTGTGTGAGACTAGCCTCTCTGCGGTAGTTAGGAAAAGCCTCATTTGAGGCCAAGATTCCCAACACACTGCCCTGGGATGGCAGGTGACTTTGAGCATCTCTCACCTTAGACAGATGGACAGTTCTCCACTATGTGTTCCCAGAACTTCCTTCCAGAAGAGACCAACTTCACCCCTGCAATGGACCAGCTGCCTTGCTGCCTCCCTTGTGGGAGGCCGTTGTCCTGCTTGGGAATGTTCCTTCTTATACCTTGTGTTCTGGCGTACCTTGCTCTCCTGGCCCAACCCTTCTCACCTACGCTGCCCACATTGTTGTGTTCTGCATCAGCCACTGCTTTCCTGGGCACTCCTTGCTTGACTTCGTCTCTCTTTTAGCACAGTTCATCATGCTCTTCTCTTCTTCCTGCCCTTTTTTTTTGCCATGTTTTGATCCTGTTGAACTCAGGGCCTGATATTGTCTGGTGGAGCTGTCTCTTTTATGTGGGCCAGTACTGCCTAGGCTGGCACTGTAATGCTTGTATTGCCCTTTCTTACCTGTCTGTTCTTTGAACATCTGCCTCTGACTTTCTGACTGTTGTGAGCTTACACCTGTGAATGCTGTGAACACTGGTGCTCACATCTATTCTGCTGTGGTGCTTCATTCCCTCATCAACTGTAGCAGAATGCTGTCAAAGAAGCAGAGCTCTGTACACATAGGTGCTGCTGGCTCAACTGTGCCAAGGAGCACCTGCCTTTTCCTTCTTACCCTGTCTAAACTTCTCTGGGACTTGTCATGAATATGCAGCTGTATGAGCTACAGAACTGCTCACAGGATCTTTTGGATCTCCCAGTCTACAACTCTCCCACTGTTATATATCTTATATATCTTCTGTATATGTATATGTTCGCACCGTTATATATCTTATATAACCGAAATATATCTTCTGTGTGAGAAGATATCTTGCTTCTTGGTTAGACTAGGGGGTCTCCAGAAGTCCCTTCCAACCTTAACTCTTCTGTGAATATGTAAGTTTTATTAGAGTGTGTTTTCGTTTACAGGAATAAACAAGCATTGCATTCTCTTCATGTTTTTTCAGCTCCCCCATATACAAGCTGGTTCCAGTCTAAAAGTTGAATAGCCTGTTAAAATAGCCTGGTGCCTGAACAAAAGTACCGTGTCTTGGCAACATGGCTGTGCATCCATCTGCAATTTTTATGTAGAGAAGTCCTTAATCCTTGTGTCGTGCAACTTTTCTTTCTTGCTCATTCTCGCTCTCCTTTTTTTCTTTTTTCTTTTTTTTTTCAATTGCGCAACTTGTGAAGTGTCACATGGGTTGGCACTGTACTGGCAAGTTTTACTTATGTTGGATATTGCTTCTCTCACACTCAGTATGCACTTTCTCATTTCAGAGCTGGATCCAGATGCATCCTGGGGCTGCGGTGTTAAAGCTGTTCCTGCTTCAGTTCAATTAGAGTATCTCCTGGTAATTCATCATGACATAATATCTGGTCTCCTGCCCCATCCTGCTGGATAAGTTTCCTGTTTCCTCTTGGTCCATATACATGTGACTCCAGGCATTCATCATCTACCTAGTGTTGTACAGGTAGGTTTAGCCCTTTGAGAAGTGACCTGTTCTAGGTGGGAGGAAGGTGTTGGTCATTTTTATTGAGACTGGATAATGTTTAGCTTTGGATGTCTGGGAAATGTTGGCATCGTATGACCTAGCTGCTTCCTGGCTGTTATTGACCTTGTTTTGTCTTTTTTTTATTAGGCCTGCTACTTCTGTGTGCCAGAAGTGTGTGTGGTCAGGGAGGGGGCCGAGTTGGGCGAGCAGACTAGCTCAGGGAGAGCAAGGGGAGGGAATGCAGTAGCTAAGAGTAAGCCTGATAAAGGAAAGAATGAAAATTTGCAGAAAGTCATGTTCTACTGGCTAAGAGTAAGTGTGATTAGTTCTGACTGAGGGCTATTCATTTGTGAGTTACCATGCTTCTCACAGCAGGTTTAATTTAACAGAGTTAGCTCTTCCCAGCTGGTAGGTTTCTCCAATGCCTGCTGCCATTGGATGCAACTTGGTCATTTCTGTGATGAAGCACTCAAATCTGCTATTCTTTATTTCTTACTATTAGTTCCTCTGTCCTTGTTGCTTCCCTTGCTGAATATCCAGCTGTATCCACCTATCTTTTCTCAGTCAATACACAGTATGTCTGTAAGGGATATCTTTCCACGGCTGAAGTGGTGCCTTTCTGCCATTTAGAGCCTGCACAGGTCATTTCACTGGTTAAGGAAATGGTCTGGTAGAAGAATGCAGACAATTTTGGATTGGAAATAGTATAGGTTATAACCTTTCTGATTTTAAGAAATGTTAGCCCTGTATTTGCTGTCTGGTGTGGCCGATTACAAACATGTTGCTTAGTGTGCTTCAGCACAGTTAAGAACTTTGCCTAGTGTCTGCTATATGTGGCTTTTCACTTCAGCCTCAGCTAAGTATGTTACAGGTAGATTCCAGTACCAGTTTACTGATTATGACTTGTATGAACATAAGAACTCCTGTTATACTGAATCAGACCAAAGTATCCGGTTTCGGACTAGTAATGGATATGTGATTAATGGATATAATGGCTAAAAGAGACCTTTGGACCATCTATCTGACACCTGTATTTGTAAGGCATCCATGGCCTTACCTTTGTGAACCCAATAACTTAGGTCTTTCAGAAAGACAATACGCAATTTGTCCTAGCAATTTGGCAAGGTATGGTAAACTCAAAATAGGATTACTGCTTGTAGAGTCTTCATCACCGGGGATCTTAAGAACTTAGAGAAACATCTGTTAAGAATGATTTAGGCAGGTCCAAACTGTCTTGGGGCAAGGAAGGATAGGAGGATTTTCTAATGGCCATGCTTTCCTCTCTCTTTGGTGCTGTAGGTACCTTGTTTGTGACAGTTAGGCTGTCCTGAATGCATGGGACGAAGGCTCTCCTAGGAGTGCCTTCTAGGAGTGCAGGTTTTCTGCTGTGCTCTTAACTGACACATTACATGGTAACGCTTTGTAGTGCCCTCTCTCTCGAGCAAGCTTTTGTCCACTGTCTCGTGTTCTGTCTTTTTCTGATTTAATTGAAAAGCTTTTTTTTTTTTTCCACTTGGTATTTTTTGAGTATGTTGTACATACATTGAATATACTTAAACATCATAATCATGTCAACACCCAACATTAGGTTTTGTTCATTAAACATGTTGAATTATTCACAACTTTCATGGACAATATTTTTCAGACATCTGAATTGCTTTCTTGGCTATTTTGTAAATTGTACACGGCACAACTTCATTCAGTATTCAAATGTGGATTTCACTACTGCATATAAAATATATATAAACCATATAAAGAAAATCATCCTGCTATTCCTACTTGCTCATCTGTTTATGTCCTAGAGCTGTTTTGGCTCCTGGAGCCTTAGTATGGCATAGGTAAGTCATACTGAGCTGTTTTCCCACTGTGGTCCCTTTTTTAATTTCAGAATTTCTGCTTTTCAAGATATGATCTCCCACTTTTTGGAGATGTTCTCTGTGCTTTGTTCCCAGATTGATCTTTGCATTTAAAAACACACTTTGTTTAAATGTATCCATCTTAATATGATGCCTATATATATTGATATGACAGTTCTGCTCTGCTCTGCTCTGCACTCAGTTCATTTTATGAGAGGTGACTTTGAATTCATTTCCAGGCTCTGAATGCTACTGTTGAAGGTTGTTGGGCTAATTACTATCCCTGTAAATGCACCTTCATTTTTAACAGTTTCTCCGTTGGCATCTGCTCTTTGATTCATGCCAGCAAACTGGGTGATTTATTTATATGTCATAACATTTATAATCAGAAGAAATAGTCCAATCTCCAGCCACCTCTCAGAACAGTCTTTCAAATCCCTCATGATTAATGCAAGGCAATAAGCTGCCCTCATGAAAGGTTCCCGTTAATTCCTAGTGGAGTTTGCTCCTGTTCGGTGGTCTTTGTTCTTTCCAGACTATTTGTTCTTGTTATATTTAATATTACAGTTCTGTATATTATTGTATTAAAGTAAATGTCTAGTCCAAGGTTTGTAAGTAACATTGGTGCTATCTTTGTGCCTGGGAGTCCAGGTCTAGCTTCGGAAAAGGGAGCTGGTAGCCCTGCCAGTAGTGCAGGCACGGGGTCTGCCTGGGGTCTAGGAGCGTGCATAGACCAGCTTAGGCCCGAGGCAGTGGGGAAGAACCCATGGGATACCTGCTCTCATAACTGTTCTGTGGGCTGCCTGCTACCCCCGTCCCTGCCGCTGAAGTACGTGGCATGTCCCACTTGTAAATATCGTACTGCATGGCTCATGGTGAGGAAAACCAAGTGCTCCTAGTCGAGATGGTTCTTCCCTGCATCTTCTAAGTCTCATGTCAAGCACTGTGCCTTGGTAGTGCCTCAGGCTAACTATTCCGAATGACAAAGCTTTTCTTGCTTTCAAATTTGTTGCCTTGTGTTTTTCTTGGTGGACCCCCTAGCTCTTCTATTACAAGATATGTGCTCCTAATTTTATCTCCGCGTTAGTCTTATTGTATATTTTCCCTCTCTTTTGTAATGTAAACAAGCCCTTTTTCAGTTCCTCTTTGTAAGAGAATTACTTCATTCCTAATTTTTCCATTTTTCGATCTCTGTCAATTCTGCTGTATGCATATTTGAGATGTGACCAGCACTGGCTGCAGTGTGATAAAAGGGTGAGAAAACTACTGACCAATATCATGTTCTGTAATATCTTCTGTCAGACTTTTTATACTTCTTTCATATTTTATTTTCTGAGTGAATGCTTCCATCAAGAGCTGCAGTTTTTCTTCCTGTGTTTGTATTTAGCATTGTAAGTTGTACACAAAGTTGGAATGAGTGATGTTGCTTTTTCTGGTGTGTGGATTTCAAGGGTTGTTACCCGTTTTGTGCTGCACGCATGCCGTGGTGGAGAAGGAGGCAGCGTGTCTTCCGAAGAGCCGAGCAATGCCCCGCAGAAGTAGCGTGCCCATGCTCTATTATGTATTGGGCCCTTTTGCTATTAGGATCAGGTTCTTTGAAGGATCCTGTGAACAAGAGTGGGTCTGTCAGTGGATTGTACTTGCACGTTTTTAAAATGTTCTCAGCAAGATTTCTAAAAAATATAACGGCTAGTAAAGGAAGTATGTAGTCAGTAAGGAAATTCCTCCAAGACAGCAGGGAAAGGAAGGAAGCAGAAGTAGGAATAACGTTTAGTTTTCATAATGGGAGGAGTGGCAGTTTGGTCCCCCATTGGTGTTCAGGATATTGATAAATGATTTGGAAAGAGGTAAATGATGAAGCAACAAAATTAGCTGATGATGTGATGTTCGGTTAAGGAACCTAAACCTGTCTCTCAGTAATTGCATGATAGTATATCAGTCTAAACTGAATGAATGTTGATGAATTCTGAAGCTATGCATGTGGGGAAAATAAGCAAACTAGTGTAGAAGCATTGTTGTTGAAATGGTCTGTTTTGGCTCAGAAAAGATGCCTAACCATTTTTATAGGTAGTTGTCTGTGAATATTAATAGCTTAACACCCAGCAGCAATTAAAATGGAAAATTTGATGTTAGGTATTACAGGAAAAGAACAAAACCAAAGTTATTACTGTCTAATTGTATAAATCCATGGTTCACCCATATCCTGAAAAGTTAATGCAGTTCTATATCCTTTGAGATGCAGGGACTAGTAAAACTGAAAGTATTAGAGAAAAGGTGATGAGGGTAGTGAGACATGGAGAGCAGGCACATGAATTTTTTCAGGAAAAAATAGACAAAGAAGACTATGTTAGAGATTATCCTGGAGAGAAAGGCAAAGTACAATTTATATAACACTTGGATGTGTGATTTACAGAACGTACGGGCGTGTGGTGAAGTTATCAGGCAGCAGATTTAAAACAAAAAACAAACTTATAGTGCTAAATCATACTTTAGAGTTCATTAGTAGGGGAAGTTTTAACCATGTGTAGTGTAAATAGGTTCAAAGATATTAGACAAATCCAATAGTGGCTATTAAACATGGTAGTCCAGGTTAAGTCTCTGTCCAGGTTAAGTAAACCATAATTGCTGGGAACAGAAAGGCCATACAAGGGGAATACGCACAGCTTGTTTCTTACAGTAATAGCATGTTGTAGCTATGATTCTCTACACATATATGAAAAAGGCAAGTGTTTTAATGTTCAGGAATATTATTTTAGTAGAACACCTGATGTAATTCTAAATAATAGACAAGATTTGCCCTTCTTCAGATTTTTTTTTTTTCCGTATAGTCTTTCTTCAAACACCTTTTACTGAATGCTGATGAAGAGATGATTGGTGGCTAAGCAAACCTTTCATCTGAAATCTGATGATGTCAGAAATGTGATTTTTTTTCACACTCTTATTAAATGTAAGGGTAATAAATGATAAAGACTGCCTTTATTCCAGATGTCAGTCACAGTTGACTTTAAACAGCTTTTAAGAAAGATAAAAAAATAGACCTTTAAATAGTCTAGCTGAAACTCCCTTCCCTGTCTTTGACTTCATTATTTCTGTAGCATACTAGCCCCTCTGTACTAGTTGTACTAGATAAACAAGAAAATTGCAGCATGTAGTCCAAGGAAGAGTCAAAAGGCAGAGGGGCAGTGGTGAGCTAGGAAGCAGTGCCTGGGACAACAGAGGAAAAGGGTAAGAGGTTTTGCAGTGCAGCTGAGGGAAAGCATAGGGAGCTCTGGAGAATGAGCAGAGTCCTGGAGGCAGGCATGGCCTTGCTGGGAGGTGAAATGTGCATTAGGACACAGAAGCCACCACAGAGTATAGAAGTGGTGAGGGAAAGAGCAGTAAGCATGGCCAGCTTTCTTCATCCAGACAACTTAACTTCCTTTATGTGCCTGATACCTATTTTGCTCCTATTGGAAAAGAGTTGGAAAGAAAATGGTGTGGATTGGCTTTAGGTGGATTGAGGACACATTTTTCAGCTGCAGGAACTGAGCTGCATAGGATAGCTGACGGGAGGAAGCAGACCTGACCCGAGCACTCGGCTTTTGGAGAGTCTCATTTTTTTATTGTCATGGTAGCAGAACTTGCAATTGTGGAGAGAAATACTATTATGCATATTAGAATACATATTAATATTAAACAATGTCTTTATGAAAGACATTTAACTTTACAGTAACAGTGTTACACCTTAAGGTGGGTAACAGCACTTAATGGTGATATAAGTGCCTATTGACTATTTTCTCTTCAAGTGTTTCTTATTTACAGAGTTTCATGCAACTTCCTTTGAACATCTATAGGTTATTACCAAATTTTCTCAGCTCTTCAGGTATGAATATAATGATTGGCAAGTGTCCAGCAACATCCTCCTGGACACGTGCTGAGGAAGCCAGGCCTTGAGCAGCGCTCTTGTAGCTTTGCTGCGTATGAAGGAACTGTGCTTGGGCTGTATTTCCATTTCTCACTTCTTTATCCCGATCAGTGACATTTCTTCCTTTTCTGAATCCTGAATGCTGAGCCTGTGTGGATGAGGCCAGTGTGGATACGCCATCCATGAGTACCCGTTGCTGACACAGTTAATTCATGGCAGGCTATTGAGCAGGGCCATAGCTCCTGGCGAGCTCTTTGAGTAGTTCTTGGCAGAGGCACAGGAGAGTCTGACTCTACCCTACCATATAGCATTGATATCATCTGATACAACTTGGCTATTACTTCTCTGTCCTGCAGCTGTTTTTCCACCTCCTCAGTCACAGACTGAACTTTCACAGATTTTCTTTCTTGTCTGTCTTTCCATACGCACTTATCTGTGCTTCATCTTGACTTCTTTCTTTTCTCAATAATTTATTTACATCCACTTTCTGGATGCTAATGCTTTCTGTACATCCTCTATGCATCCACTCTGTAGCTAATGCTTTCTATACATCCTTAACTCCTTCCTCGACCCCTTCTCTTTATCTGGTCCTACCATGTCTTTAGCCTCCCTTTCATGTTTTTGTAGTAAGTGTGTTTTTTTTTTTTTTTCTAGAGTTTCTAATGCTACTTCCTTTTCTTCTGTTTCCCCCTCACACCTGTGCTTTGCCTTTGTCTCTCCTCGCTCACACCAGGATGACCTTTGTGTTACCGAAGTCCATGCTAGCTACTTGTACCAGGTTGGTCCTGGCTCACATTCCCAGAATTGCATCAGCTCTTTGACTCTTGCTTTGCATGTGCATTGTGTGTCCGTTGTTTCTTCCACATTTGGGAAGACTCTTTCAGGTTTACTGCTTCCCAAACCTTATTTTAGGCTCTCTGAATGCACTTTTTATATATATATTTTGTTCCGAGTTCACCGTATCACTTGGATAACAGTATGAGTGGCTTCTCCTCTCATGTCTTATGCAAACATAATAAGGATTCATTTCCATCTCATACTTCTCCTGTATTATTGATAAATATATTAAATGACATTAACCAAATAACAGGTCTTACCTACCACCAATTCTTCATTTAGCTGTTGTTATTTAGGATTTCTTTTCTCTTTTTTACATGTGTTAAATATGTTTTGTACTGATTTTGTGGAAGGTTGAGTATTTTGAGTATTTTATTCAAAATATATAGTGCACTGATGCAGATACGTCAGCGTTGTATACTTGAGTCAATATAGGGTTTCACTTAACAAGGCCAGCACTTAAAACTGCCGAAGTCCTGAAATTGTCCTCTGGGCTTTCTTGGTCCTTTATTGAAGAACTCACGTTTCTGAAGTGCCAGCACCGAGCTAACAACATGTGGCAATTTTGCATTTATCCTTTTTCCAGTTATATTGCATCAATCCTAATGGGTTTGTCTCAAATACCTGCAAACTCAGCTAGTTACAAGTGTTTTATGGTGAATTTTCTTCACCTTTCCTACCTTCTATTTGAAAAACACCTTTCCCATTGCTCTATTCCTTTGTTATCTTGGAAAACATTTAAGTCATGTTCTTAATGTAAATGGGATTTATTGGTAAAGCTGATTCAAGAAGCTTTTACTCTGCTCTGTCTGCTTATTCTTGCTTCTCATGGTAGTTTGTTTCTCCCCTTCACTGTTTTGCCACAACAACTTCTGGAACCTGTAAATGAGATGAACAGTGATTCTCAGCCTGGACAGTGCTCCTCTGTCATGTGACTTCGAAAGAAATTCCTGAAAAATAATAAAAAAAAAAAAAACAAGGACTCTGGCTCAGCTTAAGGTAGTGAGACAAAGTGTTCTTCAGCTAATGCCAATCTTAGCATAGTCACTCTTACCTGGAGTTTGTGATTTGTTATCCCAGCAACTGATTGCAGAATAGCAGTTTACACACACCAACACTTTGTAGCTGTACACAGAGCACTTGTTAAGTAGTTAAGTTATTTAAAAATGTTTCTGTTAGACAATGCTGTGGTTTCTCTGCTTAGATTCTAGCACCATACATTACAAATGGGTAAAAAAGATGTGGATTAACTGTGCTTGTCTAAATCTGAACTAGTCATCACAGATTCTCTTTGCACTGAATACAGGGTTTGACTCACCACACTGTAATATAAGGCCAAATGTAGATCATTCTGTAATGTCCTGAAACTTCGCAAAAGTGCCTGTTCCTCCACATTGCTCAAGGGTGGTCAGCTCGTCAGTAGGTGCATGTGTTGCACACATCTGCATCAAGTTGAGGTGAAACCTGCTGCCAGGTTACACCCACCGCACTGACCTCAACTGCATTCACAGTGTAACTGTACCCACACAATTGGTGCTTTATGTAAAGCTCTAAGGGCAACATGGCTATTCTTTTTTTTTTTTCTTTTTTTTAACAAGTAGCCTTATGAAAATTTATCACCTTAGTCTGACAAGATATGTTTTTCATAAAATTTGATCTGTGTTAACTATAAAAATATTCTTCAGTAGCCCCGATATTTACTGAGTTGTGTATCAACAATGCTGTTAGACTGACAGACTTACTGGCCTATAATTAATCAAGTCATCCAGTTCACAGTTTTTAATTATCTGGGACAATTTTACCTTTTTTTCTATTCTTCTCCAATGTTTCAAGATTTCTTAAGAATTCACAATTACGGTGTGAGGAGCATATAAGTCATATCTTGTAAAGCAGTTGAATGGCAGTTTCTAGCAAATAATTTTAAACTATCTGCCCTTAGCACCTCTGTATAGGAAGAGTTGGAGGAGTAAGCATTTTGACTTCAATATGAAGTGTGAACATATCCTCTGACCTCTTTCTGAATACTTAATAGAAATGTTTAGTGTCAACAGTCGCATGACTTCTTGATACTTCATCAGCTGCGAACCATTTCTAAGCATTTTTTGTTACTGGAACTTAAAAAAAAATCTTTTTGTATTGTTTGTGACTGTCTAGTTATGGATCAGTTACATTAAGTTCTGGAATTGCACGTTAAATATTGCAATTACTGCAATGTAAAGGTTATGAATACTGGCCTCACTGATGCCTTTTTATTTTTGTTGCCTTTTTATTTTTGATTCTCTTGCTGCTCTCCTCTTTAAAGGAGTACATCTTTTTGATTCTGTTGTTTGTGATTATGTTCTTTTGAGTATCTAATAAAATGCTCTTAAACAAAGAGCTTCCCAATATTACTTACGTTTTTCTCCTTAAAACTTCTCCATCATTTTTGTTCAATATTCACTATTTTGTATTTTGATTTGGTTAATATTTACTATTTCAACTTGGAATAATCTGCTTCTACATTTAGGATGTATGTGTGCATGGAAGAGTGTTACTTCACGTCAGTGAAATAATGTATGCAGAAGTACTACAGTCCATATTCCTGTTGAGTATGTAGGTAAGATGACTGCTTTCTGCCTTTTGGCTCGACTCTGTTCCTGCAGAAACAAAGTGGTGCTTCTGAGCGGATAGCCTATGGGTTAGGTTTCTTCTTGTTCATGTCATCAGACAGTACAAGGACTTGCCTTGCTACTAATTTTATCTTTTCCTAAGGCTTTTCCCTGCCAGTATCTCTCAACATTTGCCCTCTGCCAAAAGTTCCTTCACTTTGAACTTTATAGGAAGGGTGGATTAATAATTAAGACACCTATACACAATATAGGTCATGTAACAGAGAAATAGTATGAATTAAGACACCTATGGGATTGTGGGTTCATGTTGATAAATGTAATTCCATTGGCCAGAAATGCAGAATTCTTTCCCTTCAGCTTTACTTTTACTTTGCAGTGGAGGTAAGTAATATTATCTTTGCTTTGAGAGCAGAGACATTTGCATGCCCAGGAATGGAATGATCCTTAATGGTCTTATGTTCTGTGGTTTGTGACTGTAGAAGCATCATCTGGAGGTACCACAGGTCTAGCATTTGCTCTTGTCTTCTTAACAGGTTACTTGGATTCACAGATCCGTATCAGGTGATGTAGAAAAGATCAAACTTCACTTTCCGTTTCAGTGTTAAATATGTTAAGTACCAGATAGGGACAACATCCTTCACAGGTTTGCAGTTTATTATAGCTTTAAGTTATCTTGCCACCCATTTCTGTAATTTCTATATTTCCATAAAAAACGAGTGGCAGTAATAAGATTTCTCCTGGATATCATAGGCTCAAATACTTCTCCATCTGGGGCTCAAAGGCCTCTTTTGGGAAAACTGCTGCTATGTACAGTCACCAAAGACCCCAGAAGTCTTTAAGGCTGAGAGAGCAGGGCCTGTTCAGCCTGAAGAAGAGAAGGCTGAGAGGGGACCTGGTCAGTATCTATAAGGACCTCAAGGGAGGCAGTGAGGAGGATGGGGCCGGCCTCTTCTCAGTGGTGGCCACTGACAGGACCAGAGGAAATGGCCACAAACTGAAACACCAAAAGTTCCACAGGAACTTAAGGAAGAATTTCTTGACAGTGAGGGTGACAGAGCCCTGGCACAGGCTGCCCAGGGAGGTTATGGAGTCTCCTTCTCTGGAGATCTTCCAAACCCGCTTGGATGCAGTCCTGAGCCACATGCTCTAGGTGACCGTATGTGTGCAGGGGGGTTGGACTAGATGATCTCTAAAAGTCCCTTTCAACCTTAAGGATTCTATGAAATCATGTAGTGCAGAGGTACCCATTACTTCTCGACCCGTTCATGCTCTTTCGATGAGCTGCATTAGTTGCAGTGGAGCTGTGCTGGAACTGGGATTATGGAGCAGTCTGAATGCTTGGATGCAGGAGGAGGACAGTCAGTGGGGGTAGGGTGCTAATGTTAATGTAGCTGGGTGCTGACAAGGCACTGTCACTGTCCACCTGTAAATCATTCCCTCTCTCCCTGGTCCCTCTGGCTTCTTTGGTATGCATCTTTCGGCTCTTGAGTAGTTGAAGACTTTCATATGCATTACAGGGTTAGGAACTTTACCGGAACCAACTGTACCTGTCCTTGACAAGTGTTAGTCTAAAAACCTTCATTGATCTTTACATGGTGATGTTTTACCTTCTGTCTGCCAAACCTGAATCTTCTCTGGTACTATTTAAAAGCATTCCTGCTTGTGCAGAATTTTCATTGTTTCCATGTAAGTTATAAAGACAGACTGCCCAGAGAGGTTGTGGAATCTCCTCTGGAGATCTTCCATACCTGCCTGGATGCATCCGGGTGCCCCATGGTCTGGGTGTCCCTGCTGGAGCAGGGGTTGGACTAGATGATCTCTAGGGGTCCCTTCCAACCTCAACCATTCTGTCGTTCTGGGATTCTGTATTTTCTGTTTCTGAAGTGCAGAACCAAAGACTAGAGAGCGTCTCAGATGAAGTTGTACTATTCCACCTATCTTGCAGGCTGTAAATCCTGGAAGAGTATTTGATTTTTTTTTTCCAGTCAATTAATCATTGTTGATGTATGATCTTGTGCTCAGTGGTGGTGTCAGAATGGTAATGGTAACAATTAGCATCATCAGGTCTTTCTCAAAGAAGAATGCTCCTTAAAAACAGACAGTGCTGGACTTTCCTGATCTTTTTGGAAAGTTTGTTCTTTCTATGATGGTTCCTGTTTGAAGAGAATATTCTGTCTCATGGTGGTTAACTTCATTGTCCCAGCGGAGTAAGGCTCTCATAATATTTCAAACATCAGGGTGGGATTCAATTCTCACATTAAAACACCTACATTTAGGTATAGATATGTAGGTGTCTACATATGAACAAGTGTCTAAGCTCCCAATAAGTGGAAATCTCCTCTGAAGAGCCGCTTTGAAAAATATTTCTCTTTTTGAATAGGCTTATATTCTCATGACTTGAAATGTTAAGAAAACAAGTATTTGAGGGGCAAAAATAGAACTCCATAAAGATCTGGAAAGAGATATCAGATGATAGAATTAGTGCGGTGATGAAGAATTTGTGTGGGGGCCAATTTAAATATACACCAACAAATGTATACTGTTCATGTTTTATTTAGATGTTATTTCCTTTTTAACACACATCATTTTTAGTAGGTCCATACACATGGATCATATATGGAAAAAAACAATATAGATTAGTCTGTCTAGAGGGAGTGGTTGTAGATTAGTTTTGGAATCATGGTAAAAGAAAAAATGAAAACAATATCCTAGAATGATGCTGTTCAAGGAACATTGCTATCTAGTACTTGTTCCCTTTCAATTATCTGCACTTCAAAAAGGCTAATGGAATATGAAAATACCTTCAGAAGAGACCTCTAAAGAGATCTTCTGTAGCGTGAAAAAAATGTCTTACGATGAGTGACCACAAGGACTTAGCACATTTAGTTTACCCAAGAGAACACTGTCAGAGGGATTTGGTCCTGATCTGAAAGACCCTATATGGGGAGCAGGGTCTGTTAACAAGGCCACTTCACCTGGAAAGGAGGGATTCCCGATCTGATACGCATAGCAGAGCTGAACATTGCCTCTCGCTGTATATGAATTTAGGAATCCTTGCTGCTACTGCCCTTAGTTACGATATGTAGCCGTGTCAGCCTGGGACTTGTCAAGGCTCTCCCTTGCCACTGCCCCATAGTGGTGCACAAAGTTATTCTTTGGACTCTGCATTTCCCTTTGTTGAACTTCACCAGGTTAACTCGTGGACTGTTTGCGCCTGCTGTGTTGCCCTTCCAGCTGATTGGGAGGTGTAAATCTCCCATAAGAACCAAGGCCCACGATCCAGATACTTTCTGAACTTGCTTGAAGATTTCATCCAGCTTCTCACCCTTTTGGGGCGGTATGTAACAGGCGACTACCACCACATTACCTTTTTTAGCCTCTCTTCTGACCTATCCCATAGGTTCTCAAACATTTTATTTTATGTCCCATATAGGACCTCCAAACTTTTAAGATGCTGGTGCTGTACATGAAGAGCATCCCCCCCTGCTTGTCTTTCCTGAGGAGCCCATAGTCATTTGTCAGAGCACCCCAGTCATGCCAGGTATCCCTCATTTCAGTCATTCCAACAATGTCATTGCTCTGCATCTGCACATGGAGCTAGGGCTCCCCTCTTCATGTTCCCCAGTGTGCATTTGTGTGTAGGCACGTTAAGGTGGGCCTGTTCTGACCTGTTTTATCCTTTTTGAGAGCTCTCTCGCTCTTATCACCCTGCCCCATCTCTGTTTCCTCACTGACCTGCAAGCGGTTGTCCCCATCTGCTAACATATGGGTTGTTACCACAGTCCTTCCTCACTAGGTTGGCAAGCCTTTAGGAAAAGATGCCTCTCTACCACTTTGTAATATTAATCCTGCTTCTTGCTAGTAGCCCTCATTCCTCAGAGGAGCCATGGTCACAGAAGCCAAAGCTCTGTTTTTCTGTAGCACCCGCTACACGGCTGGTTGCTGACTTGCAGGATGCCTCTACTTCTACCTGAGCCCTTCCTGTGCACCTGTGAGATCAGAGATTGCCTGGGCTCCCATGTTCTGCCTCTTTGCCCCCAGAGCTCTGTAGTTCTCTCAACTTGCTCCAGAATTCCCTAGTCCCTTGTTGGCCTAGCAGATCTCAACGCAGGGTCCCCAGCCCAGGAGAGCATGTCTGGCGACCCCTGCAGAAGAGTCTCCCCCCGCCCAGTCATGTGTCTTTCTCTGTGTGTTAATGCACATTTCAATCCCAGATGGCTCTTAAGCTTCTTGTAGTGAAAAGAACTTTCTGCCCTTGACTGTTAGAGCACTGATAGAAGAGAAGAAATCACCAGCCTCCAGGCTCCTCCAGTATGGGAGACCATCCATCAGTCTTTGAGCATAGTCTATCACTGCCCATCCTTGCCCACACTTCGATAAACACAAGGCCAGTACTCCCTCCTCAGTTGTCACTCCCTCCCCAAACTGCTGATCCTCAACTTCCAAGCCTTCGTGGTGAGTTTATGCTTCACTTGTCCCGGAAAGGATGGGGGAAATATTGGTGAGAGGGAGGGGAGAATGTGAAAAGAGAATCCGTGGCATCAATGAAATGTTTTGCTCAGTTTGTAGTGCTGCTCTCCGCTGCTGCACTGCAGTTCCCCTCTGCTGCAATCCTGCTCTGCTCAACTGCTCATCACTTAATGGGCAGAGGCTGCCACACAGGGGCAGTAGGAACTTGCGCGGGGCATGGTCTCCCTGGCGCCCACAGCCTCACACAGTGCTCAATACGTGACAGCAAAGCTCAGAAACATTGCAGGAATCCACCTCCTCCTCCTCTGTGCCTGCTCTGCCATCCAGCAGTACTGCCATCCTGAGGCCTCAGGTGCACAGAGAGCCCTTTGCTTTTGCAAACATTTTCTATTTAAAAATGGGGCAAGTTGGGGAAGATGAAGGAGGCAGTGACATAGCCTTGCCAGCCAGCTTTATGCACAGATCAAGCCCAAAGGAACCCACTGAGAGGAAGGAATTAGTTTCAGTGCAAGCTTGGGTCAGTGAGAGTGACTCAAAATTGCTGACAGAACAATAGTGGGAAAGATGTTGTTTTAAATTTGGTTAACAAAACTAGCTATTGGGAATAATCTGACATATCAAAGTGCCCAAAATACGTTCTGCAGAACAGGAATGGGGAGAGTGGTTGATCAGTTTATCTGGGGAGGCAAGCGCTTACAGTTGTGTAAACCTCCTTATGATCTTAAAGACGCCAAAATGCTTCAGAGACAACGAAAGCAGCGCCTGTCTCCTCGGTAACGGGAAAGGCAGGAATCTGTTCCCATGGAAATAAACCGTGGAACGCGGCGGAGGGAGGACTCAGTGCAGAGCTTTGCAGTGGTGGCCGCGCAGTCTCCGTGCTCTCCGTGTCCGTGCCGGATTAGAGGCTGCCCGCACACCCAGGCGCTCCACTGCAGCAGCCCTGGGGTGCAGCGAGCCTCGAACCGGGCACTGCTCCCTGTGCTGCTCTCATGGCTCCCTGCACCGCAGAGACTCTGCACTCTCATGTTCCTGTCTAAGCAATTCCTTCTTCTGTCACTAACTGCCTGTGTTGGTGCAGCTCTTCATAAGCAAAGCAAGATTCTTGCTAGCCAGGAGGCATTAGAGTGTCTGATAATAATTCTTGCAAAAGAAAAGACAGAACAATTTTTTCAAAAGTGTATATACAGGGTGTCTGAACCTCAGCAAACATATCCATGTATCCAGTTTGTTTGAATATTTAACTTTAAATATTAAACATAAATGTTAAATGTTAACATTTAACTTCAGTTACATAAAATTTTCACCATTTTAAATTTTTTTTATGTTTGTTTGTATAGAGTTGTTTAGTGTTTGTTTAATGTTTGTTAATATCCTACTGCAGATTTACTATCTGGGATATTGCCTGCCTAGATTTAGTGATATATTTTTCTGATTTTCTCGTCATCCTTGGGTTGATAACTAATAATCTAGAAAGCCTTTCTCTCTATAAACTTAGCAGAGACTTACATGTTATTATTTGCCATCATATTTATAGCCAGCAGCCACATTGCTCTGTCACATGTGCATGTACTGGCTTGGGTGCAACATTTGAATGTCTCAGGGAAAGGAAGCATGCTGGTTTCCCAAGGGAGAACAGGGTAGCAAACCCCCCCATAAGTACATTGTTCCTGTGGTTTCAAGTTGCAGCCTGGGTATAAATTGGTCAGAAAACAGGTGCTGAGGGTGGGATGCAGAGAGTAGGAATTTGGTGGCTATTCAAAATTAGCGTAGCTAAACAGCTGGTGCACCAAGTCCGCTGTCTGTCACTATGGATAGCACTGTCTCTGTTACGTTGGGCTCCTTCCATTTCCATATGTTAACTTCATTTGGAGACTGGAAAGGACAGGGACCGTATTGTTTGTATCCATACCACTTAGCGCTGTTGGGCCCTAGACATAACTGAGCACCAAGATTGCAAAGAATAGTGAAGTGTCACTGATAATATGACCTAAGGCACAGCACGTGCTCTTTTCCCTCTTGCAGTTCACATACACATCCACTTACCCCATGCCTTTTGAGTTTTTCTAGTGGATCCTTGTAAATTCTATTTATTTTGCACCAAATGCCATAATGATTCAGCTTAGTTTTTTTCTAACCCTACATATGCCTTGAGGTCCACTTGTGTTCAAGAAGTAATCTTAAGATTACTTCTTAAGAAGCCACTGTTTATGTCTCTCGTCAAATTTAGACCCATTTCTTCTGGGAAGATATGCAGTATGTTACAATGCTCACTTTGTGCCTTTGCGACCCATTGCCAGGCTCAGTTTGTTGCCTGAGCTGTGATCTGCATCATGCTGCACCCATGCTATGGTGAGGGATGAGGAGAAAAGCGACCGTACTGTGCTGCATTCTGCTTCCACAATGCTCTCATGCTCAGAAAAGATCCTGAGCTGAAAGTCTGTTGTCCCACTTAAGCCTGAGCACTGTAATCACATCTCTGTGACATGAACTGCTGTGCCCGACATTTCCATATTTCTTTGACTTCATATATGGATTTATGCAGTATTAGAATGGAAAGCTGAAAAGATTAGAATAGTGTCTAGTCTGCTTCTATGGACACATCGCAATGTAGACATTCCTTCACTTCAGGATTTATCTTCTACTGTCTGCTTGCATTTTTCCAGCCTAAGTCTTTTGTCTAACATTAGGCTCATTTGAATTTTTATCTTTGTCCTCATTGGCTATGAAACTTCCCCAAAATCTTGTCATATGAGAACTTAATCAACATGCCTTTTATTCCCTTCTTTGAGATCTTTAAGGAAGATGGTAAAAAAAATCTGGATATAACACTTATCTCTGGAGTCCTTAATAGCCACTTCCTTTCCACTTCACTTTTTATTATTTATAATCCCTTTTGTTTATAGCCTTTGAGCTAATATTTATTTTGCCTGGCATTACATACAAATTATATTCATGTTAAGAATTTCAAACATATAATAACATTTTACTAAGCTGCATTTAAATTACATCTGTCATTTTCCCATTGGCTGTCATTTTCCTAAAATTCACTGATGTTTTCTCTAATTATGTATTGTTTGAGATTAACATTTACTTTTGGGAGGGCAATTTCTTTGCAATTGTTTTAATTATTCTGCAAATTAAAAACTTTTAAAAAGACACTTGGGCAACACAGGTCTTTTATGATAACCAGTATTACTTACTGGTCTTATTTCCATTGTGCCCCAAGTCTGCTGTGGTTTTATTCACCTAAATAATTGTTCTACTAGTTTAGCTGATGGGAGGTGGCTGAAATGCCAAGATTGTGCTGCTTTACTTCTTTGGCTATGTGGTTTCTCCTCTTTTAGTGCCTTCTGCTAGTGCTTTCTCACTTCTTCCTTAGCTGTGTATATGCATACTTCTTTCAGCAGTACTTTATTATTGATTTGCTCAAATTAAAGATCTTTCTTTACATTTACATTAGTCTGATCTCAACTGCATGCGCAAATGAAGAATGAATTTTTAAAAAGAAAATAACAGAATATGATGAGGACATAAATGGTAGACGGGATAAAAGGCAAATGAATTTACTAACCTAATATCCTTCTTGGATAACTATTTTTTTAGACAAGGGAAACAGTATGCCTAATTAATCTAGACTAAAATGAAGCCTTTGGTACAGTGTTACCTGAAAATGTTGTTGAGCTCTAGAAGACATACTAACAGTAGAAAGGTGGGGCAGTTGTTGATAGTTTCTGCTCCGAACTAGAAGGCTTGGGTGTAACCTTGGGGAGGAATTTAAACCTATGGTGGATGCTAAAGACTTGAGAAGCCTTTATTTCACTCCTTCTGAAAAATGAAAATCTGCTCCAGGACAGTCTCTTCTCTATTCTCCTTCCAGAATCCAAGTCTTTCCACTAGCTTTTTCTAGTTGGCAGCTCTGCTGTGTTCCTTGCTTGGAAAAGGGACGAGTGTTGAGGGCTCAGTCGTAGCACCCTGCACCTCTGCTGAGTGAACAAGAGAAGCCGTGCACAGTTGGCACTGCACAACCTGTGGAAAGAGGCTTCGGGAGGATAAAAGAGCAGAGGCAGCACAGGGGGCCTGGACAGCACACGGTGGGGTCACATGGGACTGTATGGAGGTGGAGAGAACAAGTATGCTTCATGTGGTTGAAATGTAGAAATATGATTGCATGATGGTGCATGTTTTCTGCATCCTGTAGTATTACATATCTTTTTCTCCATCTTTTGACGTCCCTGCTTTTGTCTTTGATTGTTTTTAAAAATAATCAGGATTTAAGCTTGCACTTAGCTCTGCATTTCTGTATAAAGTTGTTTGGAACCTCTGAAGACAGATACTAATGTTTTGTTTTGTTTTTCTCTTTCTTCACATTTATTCTTTCTTGCCTTTGTTTCAAATCTTCTTTCTTATGGTATTTCTTCACTGCAGGTAGATTTGAAAAATAGTGCAGTCTGCATATTTAAATTCCTTATTGTTACATTGTTTTAGCAATCAGATGATTGTTCTTTTTCCAACTGTCAACTTCCAAGACAGACTCAATAGCAGCTACGTCACTCTGGGCTGCTTGTCCAGATCACTCTGCTTTCTAACCTGTTCTTAAAAGACCTTCAGTGATGGAGATGTCACGCTGACGATGGGCAAGCTGTTCCAGAATGTTGCTACATTTCCTAATGTGCTCTTCTTTAATATTTAACCTAAACTTCCTTGGGTCAATTTCAGCCAATTATTTCTTGTGCTATGGATTTTTTTTTCCTCTTATTTGCACAAGCTTTTGGATAGTTGAAGACTGTTATTTCCTCTTCCCCTCTTCAGGCTTTACGGTTCTGACCATGTTCTTCTCTGAACCATCTTTATCCCCTTCCACTACACTCTTTGATGCACAGAGCCCCAAAACTGCAAATAGTCCAACTGAAACATTAACAATTCTTACCACGGTGGGATTAGTTCAGAGGGTTCCTCCAGACAGTTACAGCTGGGTCATGACTGCTTGTGCCATGAAATGCAGGAAGGACGGGAAGGCCATGGAGAGACTGTAGAGGGTTGCTGCTGTCACCAAGGGAAGAGAGCAGTGCGGCAGCATTCACTGCTCATGCTCCCGTGGCTTGTCTGCTTATTTTGTGGTGTGTAATATTGCTGATTCACATTCAGCTCATCATCTCTTACTCTTTTTTTTTTTTTTCAAAAACTACTCTTTAAGCAGTTGTTCTCTGTCCTGTATTTAAGAGGTGACTGTTCCCACCTTGATGTGGAACATTACAGTATTTCATATCAAACTATGCCTGGCTTTTCAAACTACTGCTCCATCTTCTCAGGGTTTTAATTTTAATCTTATCTACTGGTATACTTATAATGCTCCCCCCCAACTTTATGCTGCTAGCAAATTTAATAAGCATGTTCTCTTGTTCATTATTGAGACTGTAATGAGAATATTGAATAATTCTGAACTCAGGACCTAGTTGCTATCTCCTTCCCCAAGCCTTTTCTTTTTCTTGAGAAAACATTATTATAATAAGCAAAGTTACTACCTTGGGACACTTTCTGCCTGATTTTCAGTACTGATTTCTATGCTATATTACATCAGCTCTAAAACTGTAGAGATTATTTTAAGTTATTTAAATGTTATTTTAATATTTCAGTGGACAGAACCCTGTTGACTTGAGTGAAAATTGGATGAGATATACCATGCCTCTTTAGGACAAACAGCAGTTTCATCTATTTCTCTAATTACCTGTAGGTCAGAAAAATGAAGGCAGCTACAAACATATCCTCGAAAAACACCACCTTATCTTTCCCAGCTTTTACAGCCTGATCGCTATAGTTTAAAAATATCAAAAGCTGAAAAATAACAGAATTAGAAAACAGAATAATCCAACTGGTTGGACAGAGGTGGCGCTCAGAGCTGCGAGAGGTGAGAAGGGAGGACTTCAGGCTTTCCTTAAAAAAAATGAGTTGGGGGGTATCACAAAGGGAGTTTAAAGAGAGCAAGGAGGGAGAGAGCCCCCCTCGCCCCGAACATGAGAGGGCAGAAGCGCCATGGAGCCAGTCCCGGCCCCTGCGTGTCCTGGGCCAGACACATCTTGGGGCTGCCCGGGGCCTAGCAGCAGTTGGGGAAGAGAAAGGTATTTATGTGGAGTCTGGCAGTTTTTAAGCATACTGATTTTCTAAATGTTATGAGAAAATGTGAGGGAAATAGGAAAAAAAGGTCAGCTTTAAAATACAACGGTTTTCAGTGCCAAGTGGTTATAATTAGGGGGCATCGCCCTTGCCCTTCTGCGCATGATTCCGTCACAGCACTGGGCTGAACTTGAGGCCTCAGCTTGCTGAGACCGGGCACGTCCCTTCAGCTCATCTAAGCCTTAGTTTCCATTGCCCAAAATGTGCTAGTTTATACTGCCTTCTTTGCTGGAGTGCTTGGAGAACTTTCACTAAGACCAAGTGCGGAGTTTTATTACTGCGTGAACGGTTTTTGTATCCCTCAGAATTTGCTCGTCCTGCCTGTGGCAGCAGCGGATGCTCCGTGCCCGATTCCCAGGCGATTGGCCCAGTTATGACGCCGTTTTAGGGCCACGTCCTAGATGCTCCTGCGGGGAGCGGCCGGCAGGGTGCAGCCCCCGCCTCGGCCTCGCTCCATGAGGGCTTCCTGCCTCGCGGTCCCGCAGGCAGCGGGGCCGAAGGCTGCGGCCGCTGCCAGGAGCGGGTCGGAGAGCGAGGACCCCACAGCCCGGCCCCCCGCACGCGCAGCGCGGGTCAGCCCCGGAGACGGCGG
>VZSV01000363.1:35899-76153 GCA_013398735.1 Nothocercus julius | reverse complement strand
GGGGGCTGGGCCGGCACAGCCGCCTCGCGCCACCACCGCCCGCGAGGTGCCGCCCGCCCTGTGCACGGCCCGGCACGGCCCGTTGCCCAAGTCCCACTCGGGGCTGCATGTCTTCGGCGGTTCCTCTGCACCTCGTAGGGTGGGGGCTGTCGCCCCGCTAGCAGAGCACCAGCCTAGAGCCCTGCAGTAACTCGGCTGCAGCACAGCTGCTGTGGTCACTGCAGGAAACACAGCACCCTTGTGCTGGGAGCAGGGCAAGGCGCTTTGTCCTTTGGGATTGAAGAAGACTGCTGAGGCCCAGGCGTGCTGCCGCCCTGTCAGATGTGCTGGCACCGCGCTGATGACCAAGTTGCGTGTGTTTCGTTCAAGCAGCTGGGGGATTTGCACAGAACGAGGCCCTGCTGCCTTCCTGGCAGAGTGGATAGACTGGACTGAGGGAAGGGGGGTGGCAGCACTACCACCCTCCCCAAAGCTCTGCCACTCCTGTGGGTGTCCCCAGCTGTGCTGGATCAGGTCTGCCCCAAAGGTCAACAGAGCTTTTGCCCCCATCCCCATGCGCTGCGGGATGCTTGCGGCTCTCTGCTCACAGCCAGCTGATGCAGTGCTTTCTTTGTGCTTGTCCCTTGCATTTATTTACTTGTTTCAGATTGATTCTCTGCAGCTTGTGGTTTTGCTAGGAAATTTGCAGCACGTAGATAAGGATTTGAAGCTGAGGAGCAAGCCACCTGGCAGCATCTCCCCCACGGCGCAGAGGGCAGATGGGCCTGGGAGCGCTTGCTGTCATGCACATGGAGCAGCAGGCCCCTCGCCACCATCCTGCCGCTGTGCAGGGCCAGCCCTGCAGTGCGGAATGGCCACCGGGCCGGGACCGTGGGGGCCCTGCTTCGCCCCTCTGCAGACTCAGCAGGCTCGCGGTACCAGCCCGTGTGGGGAGCAGGGCCTTGCCACATGGAGACTTTGTGCAAGAGGCAGCCTCTGCCCGGCCTGTGATGGCAGCCGTGGCATTAACCATTTGTGTCTGTTGGGCAGCAGCATTTCCCACGGCCCAGCAGTACCGAGGCTTCCTGCGAGCAGCTGCGGGGGAGGCCGCAGGCCCTGGAGGTGACGCCGGTGCTGCGGCTGCCACAGCACCATGCTGCCCCTCCAGCCCACACGCTTTCTCCCCCCTCGCTCTCTGCCCTGCCTCCCTATTCCCTGCTTTCTATCGCCTGCTGCTTTTCTCCTGTCCGGAGGGGCTGGTGCTCAGTCTCGTATGCTGGAAACGCTGCCAGCGAATGTTTCTGTGTGCTGCCTGCCAGGTCTCGAGGGAAAAGGCCTGGAAACGCAGCGCGGGAGGAGCGGTGGGAGCGAGGGAAAACCATTGTTTCTCACTGCCTGCCTCTGCATTTTCCAATGGGAAAAGTCTCTCTGAGGCACCGAGTTTATGTCAGTGCTGAGGCGGTCCCCTCCCCCTGCTGCCGGCTCGCGGGTCCCTGCGCCACAGAGGAGAGGTGGCCGTGCTGCTGCTAAGAACGGAGACGTGTTTTCAATTTGCCTCCTGCTTATCTCTGGTGTTTGGACAGAGAGGTTTAAAATGCTGGATTTTCTGTCCCTGCAGAGTAAACACAGAGCACCCGGCAGCACAAACTATTTCTGGCTTATCAGTGGAGGAATGCAGCAGCTGAGGCCGTGCGTGAGTGGGCCGTCAGCAAGGCCCTGAAGGGGCCCCCTCCCCACTCCGCGCTATTAGAAGTGTGAGAGCCCAGCAGGACTCAGAGGGGAGAGTTGGAGAAAAAGGCAGAAAAGGGAAAGAAAGAGGAAGAGAGAGAGTGAGAGAGGCTGAGCAGACCCTGATGGCTACAGATGAAGTTACAGGAGGGGCTCGCAAAGCTACGAAAAGCAAACTTTTTGAGTTTCTGGTCCATGGGGTGGTGAGTCGGGAAAGTTAGTGAGCTGCTGGCTCCAAATAGAGGGATGAGTGGAGAGCGGAGGCTCTGCCTGGGCTCTGTGGCGCCCGTCGCGCGCTCCTGGGTGCCGTAGCGCCTTGCCAGGAGAGCACCGGGGTGCACAGAGCCCCACGGTCTGTTCAGAGTCGTGGATGATGCAGGCTGGTGTCTCGGGGGGGTGTGTGCTGTGATTTTGCTTTGATCCTCCGTGAATGGTGAATAGCCGCCTTCTGAGCCTGCTCAGTGCAGAATCTGCACTGGATCTGACCCAGATGGGCTTGCAGGACACTTTGTTCTGTAATCAAACTTGTGTTTTGGAAAACAATTCTGATGAAAGCCTGAGGAAGCCTTGTGGTGCTGCCTCTGGTTCTTGTCTCCAGACTGGGCTCTCATGTATCCTCTGGCTACTTAACAGGTGACTTTCAGTGTCTTGAAGAGATTAGCTCTGCAGACTGTAGCAGTCTATAGGCACTCGCCCAAGGGGAATTTCGGGGTGCCACAGCTAATTAAAGGAATCTTTCAAGTCTTCAAAAATGGTCTAGCTTTTGTTTAAGAGTCGGGTCTTCAATCTCCTTTTAAGGGGAATTGCTAACCCCTGTTTTGCTGTCATTGGATACCATCCTTTTAGATGACTTGCTAATGGTTGAATGCAGTCACCATTTATAATATTTGGATTTCTTATCTAGATAGACTTTAAAAAAAGAAAAAAAAATACTAGAAGTCTGAAAGAATCCAGGTATTGTTTCATTACCAGTAGTCCTGGGTGTTTTCTCTCCTGAGGATTCTGGTGCCTCTGTGGCACCTTTTTGAAGACATCAGGTTGGGGTTCTTGTGCAGCAATAGCAGAAATCAAGGGAGCTCACTGCATGCTGCAAAATTGCCTACATAATTCAGGCTTACTCCAGATATGTAGAAAGTAACTGGTGACCTGCACATCCTGGATATGGTAGGACCTGCAAGGCTTTGGCCTTCTAGGTGGCATTCGGTTTGCATGAGAACAGTGAGCAGGTAACATGGTGCCAACGTGCAGTCTTTCGCTAGATTGGCAGTTGTGCACAGATGACCAAGTGGCTGGTGTGCAGCTTTTGGCAGTGGTTTGCTGTGGACATGTCGTATCGTGAAGATCCTGGGCTAGGTTCTGGCCCAGGGTGACTGTAGCTAGGCTGAAGCATAAGCATGTTGGGAGGTGTTGGCATATGGAATGCTTTTTCCTTTCCCAAGGTTTCTGTTGGCATTTGCACACCAATGAACTTCCCTCAGTATTAAGAAGGGTGACTAAAATAGTTACATGAATGTATTTCTTCTACATCTAGCTGGACTTCCTGTGAAATGAGCATGCTATCGTCTTAAGCACTGGAATTTTTAATTTATAGCAACATGAATACAGCAGAACTGGTTTCCATTAGTTATTTGGATGCTAAAAAAGTCTGACTTGCACTGGGAATTCAGCCACTAGTGGCATCTTACTTGAATATCTGCATTTGCATCTGTATGTCGTCTTCTTGTGAGCTGTTAGTGTGGCTGGGGTTTCTTGTCTGTTGTTCTGTTACTTGTTCTCCTCACCTATCCTAGCCTCTGTATTGATCTTCCTTGTTTGGCTTTTGCTGCCTTATTTGTTCCTTCCATAAGTTTCAGCTTCATCTCAGGTATTTTTTGATCAAAGCACAAGAAGTCAGTCTTCCTTTACTTAAAAAAGAGAAAAAAAAAAAAACAAAAAATAACATGCTTTACCTTACCTCTTCACGCCCTGTGTTCTCCCAAGAATATGAATGTGCCATCACAGCTGTTGCTTCAGATTCACATCTTGCATATTCGGGTTTATTACCACATACAGTGTGGTAGTATTAGAATTAAGTCCTTGAAAAATTAAACTTTATCAGAATTCCTTGGAATCAGAGTCTGCTCTCACTTCAGAAAAAAACTACTCTTTGAGCTATTTTTTTTTTAATCTTTGTGCTTTTTTGATTATTGGCAGGCATTATTTTTTGGCAAAGATATGGGGGATGTACATAGAGGTAGAATATTGTAAGAATTTTTTTTTTGCTGTGTGAACAGTTTATTGAAAAGGAAAATTTTGCAGCATTTCCTGAGGGCAGTCAGAATTTGGATTCACTTGATCTTTCTGGAAACATACTCTCCTTTGCTGAGGTCACTTTGCCCTTTGCTCTTGTATACTTCATCTTGCCTTTGTTCTTCTTTTACATAATGCCAGCTTAGAAGGAGTCTTCTTCCCTCTTTATCCCATTCAAATGGGACACCCCTGTAATGTGAAGTATCTTAATGGTTAAAAAAATCTCAAGGGCAATACTTCATCCCCTTCCTGCAGGAATTCTTGATAGTTTGTTTTATCTCTGGCTAGCTGTTTGTTATTTAAACAAAGTTTTATATATATATATATATGGTTTTGTTTTATTTTATAATTTTCCTATTCTCATTTTGCATCATCAGGGTCTTATTCTACTGTTTCTGAGAAAGGTTGCGTTGTGCTTTCTCCCTCCTCCCCCCCCCCCCCAAGGCTTCATCCTTCACTTTGTCCTTTTTTTTTGCTCTCTGCTCTATTTCTAACATTTTTTTTAATGGATAAACATGGCTTTAATGACCATCTTTATGCTGCTTTATTTCTTTATTGATGTGATTTCTACTATCCAGTAGTCCATTTCAGGCCATCTTTATGACATCTCCCTCTGGGTGTCCAGCTGTTGCCTTAAATTTTGTTGATCCAAAGTGAGCTGTTAGTTTTCCTGCAGGCCACTTGTCTTCCATTTTTTTTCCTATCCAGCAGACCCCATCATAGGCCTTCCTGTTGGTTGGACCCTTTGCCTGAATGTCATCTTTGTCTGTCTGTCTCTCTTTTTTCTTACCCAAACAGTTATTTTTCCTTATAGCCTTGAGAAGATCAGTGGTGCAGTTCTTGTCAAAGCTCTTCTCTAGATCTCTGTCCCCTTGTGACTCAGTTGCAATAATCTTTTCCTCTTTGGTACTTAGTACTGTTGACCTTAAATGTGTCGTCTTCACACAGGAAGTTGCTGAGAGGTTCATTTTCTTCTCCTGTTGTTTTGACCTCTTTCATTTGCTTCTGTGTCCTTTTTCTGTTCCCCCTTTATCTTCGTTCCAAAACCAATCATCTTGCCTTTTATGCAAAAATCTATGTATAAAAGTATATGTTCCTTTCTTAACTATCAGGTTTTATCTGTGTGTACAGCATACCTGCTGTCAGGTCAAACCCCCTTTTTTTCCCCAAAGTGATATTGTTCTTTGTCCCCTGTGCTGTGCTTAGGGAGCTCTTCCTGTTAAAATAAGTCCTTATTCATCTTTATTTTCTTTTTTTATATATATTATATATATATTTCATAGTTCCTGGTGATCTTGGCTATTTAATATCAGTTTCATATCAAGACTGCTAATTTATTCAAACTTATGCATCCCTATATGACACCTTTACTGATCCCATTGTTTATTTGTCTGCTTATCTGTCTCTCAAATCTGGTCATAGATGCTTACGGTAAGTCCAGAAATTATATTACATGAAACAGCATTTATTATAGTGAAAGAAGGGTTTCAAAACATACCATGGTACACCCAAATGTATGATATAATGATAAAATAACTCATTGCCAATGTGAAAACAGACTAAAAGATAGATCTGGTGCCCTGAAGATGTGTATGGAGTACCCGGTAGATTTATCAGTGATCTGGAGAAGAGGATGAGCAATGGGTTTCATGAACAAATGTTGCAGCACATCTCCTACATCTCTGGGTTTTAAATGAACTGAAACCATTCAGGAAGAAGTCCTGGGTGTCGTCGTGGGCACCTAGTGTGTAGCAGCAGCCACTGCCACTGAGAAAGCAAGTAAAATTTTGGCCCGATTAAGAAATGGGGCAGAAAGTAGTACAGAGGACCTTGCAAATCACTAGCGTATGCATAGAGGAATACTGTTTCGGTCATCTGTGTGACTAATAAGCAAAAAGAAAAGTAACTCAGAGGGCAGTGATAGTGGGAGGCCTGTGAAGACTGGATCACTAAGAAAATGGAAGAGTAATGGTGGTTAGGTTTGGAAAAAAATGTTTTCTTTTTTATAATACCTAAGGTCGGAGATTGATTGGGAAAGTTGTAAAATCAGTGGAGGTTAAAAAATGGAAATGGTTAAAGAAGTAAACATGTCAAAGATGATGGAGATACTGGTGAGCCTTCTTTGAGACAAGGAGAAGGGCTGGATAACTTGCTAAGGGCAAGTTTCCTCATACTTCAGTGTATTAAAAAATGCTGCTTGTTTTACTATCATGAGAAGAATATGGCAGTGTTCAAGAAACATGCACATAAAGCGCTTAGGGACATGGTTTAGCAGGGTGGGGCTGATGGGTTTATGGTCGGACTCGATGATCTAGAAGGTCTTTTTCAACCATAATGATTCTGGGATTCTATGATTCTCCCCCAAATCGAATGGTGATCTACTTTAAGTAGATAAAAGTGATTTTTTTTTTTTTCAGCAAGTCATTTCTCTGTAGAGATCACTACTAAAACATATCACTGAGGCAAGGAAAATATTAGGTAGGAAAAAAGTGTAATTTTACTAATGAAAAATATCCTACTAATTTTATATTTTCATGCATATGAATACTGTGTTGTAGAGCATAAGTCAGCTAACACTAAAGGAGCCTCATGAGTAATCATTTTTGGCAATTTTTTCTACTTCCCTAATACAGGACTGTGTGTCTGCCTGTGCTTGGACTTAATCAGAAAAAGGGTTCAGGAATGGCATCACTGGTTTAATTAATATCTGTTTCCTGCTTTGCCATGCTAAAGAAGATGATTGAAGTGAGCGTAGAGCAAGATGGAGAAATAAAGTTATCTGGCCTCCATAAGCCAATTTGATTTGAAAGATACTTGCAGAAGACTGGTGGAGTAAGAACATTGGTCAGTGCTCAAAAGGGTAAGCAAGGTGACAAGGGAAATGTAGATTAGTCCTGCCTGAACCCTAGACTAACTGCAGGCCAGCAAATGCAGAAAACAAACACACATAATTAAGAAAGAAAAAAAATTAATTCTATCTAAGGTCTTAATAGAATTCAGTGTGTTTTTTTCTTTTTTCAAATGGTCTTGTTAAACAAATATAAATGGCTTTTCTGTGTCTTCAAAAAATAAGTTTTGTAGGAATATGAAGACAGTCACATTGGATTGTCTAGCCCAGTGTCCCGAATTACGGGCAGTAGCAGAAGACTACATTAGAGCATAGGAGCAAGACAAAAATATCGTGACGCTTTCTCCAAATACTGTGTCTGTACTCAGTAGCTAGGAATTCGCAGAACTGGAGGTATCCTCTGTTTAGTACCTCTGAGTGGGTTTGCCTTTTGTAGGTTAGTCCAATTACTGTTTCTTTGAAACCATATAAGCTTTAGCAATCACAGTGTTTTGTATTAAGAATTTCTGCAGGTTGTATTATATAAAAAAGTACCAGATTCTGCTAGCTTCTAGCTGTTGTCTAGTTCTTTTACTAGAAGAAACAGCCAGCAATTGATCAGTCTCTCCATTCAGCTCACGACACTGGAGGTCTCTGTTGTCACTCCCGTCCCATTTAGAGTGAAGAGACCTAGTCCCATTAGTTGATATTCACACAAAATCTGTTCTGTGCGGTACATCCCAGTAGCATATATGACCAGGCCTTTGAAAACCAGCAAGGTCATGGAACTTAAAAATTGTATATAGGATTTTTATGTACAATGTTAATGGCTTTTTAATTTTTTTTTTTTTTTTTTATATTTTATCTAGGTAGGTTGAGATTAAGATTGGATGTCTAATTGTTCTGAGCTTGTGTGGACATGCTTGAAATAGAAGGGTTGTCACTGACTTGAGCTTTGTCTTAAGTTGCAGCTTGCAGTTAGGTAGACTCAGTGTTTTCTAAATTAAAGTCCATTTTTAACTGACACACTCAGTAGGACATCTCCTGTTGGGAGATCATTTGTGCAGTTGGGTACCTGTTGCCATCAAGGAATAGCAGTTTAGCCTGAATTTCTTAGCTACTCCAGTTGCTTCTAGTTCCTTCTACCCCCTTTCATGTCCACATAGCATCCTTCTGCTTATTTTACACCTTAGTGGCTACAGTGTAGCCTTTGTACTCTATTTTGTCTAGCCAAGGTAGCTTCTTTTTCAGTTTCTGTTATAAATACTCCTTGAGCATGTTTGGTCATTTCTGTTGCTTTCTCAAAACCTGTGAGTTTCTGCATTAGCCAGGAGTCTAGGGCTGTACACAGTCCTCCTGCATCAGTCCTCTTGGTGCTGAGGTGGACGGTGTCGTCGTTGTTCAGAGCAGGACTTGGCTGTATGTGCAACCCAGTGCTGTATTACACTGCAATGGCTCCCAGCCTTCTGCTTAGTCCCTTTCTTGAGGCTTATGTAGATGTTTTGCTTTTCATGAGATTTTCTGTTACCTACGAGTTTTCCAGGTTATTGTCCTTGGTATGTTCAGTAAGGAACCCTGTATTTTCTGCTGCAGCATCTTGGCTGCTGTGGTGCTGATGTCCTTTGAGAAATGACTGCAGTAGAAATAGATAGAAAAGGACCAGTCCACTGTATCTCCTTTCTGCCATTAGATAGAAGTCCACTTGAAGAATGGCAAAGAGAAGGAGGAAAGAGGCATCAGCTGATGTGATAGGAGGTTTGCTCAGGAAGGGAAGAAAATAGAAGAGCCCAGTTGGTGGTGTGAGAAAGTGAACAGTAGATTGTGGCGATACGGGCTTGGCAGCAGCTGTGGAGAAGCTGTGCCTGCAGCGCTGGCAGAGCGTTCAGCTTTGGAAGGGCTACCCCGGGCCACGCTGGAGCGCTGCTGGCACAGCAGTGGCAGGGAGGTGCAGGCTTCTTGGGGCCGGTACTGCGAGTGCTACAGCTGCCTTGGTACCATTAGCTGTGCCTTCCCTGTGTGTGGTGCTGCTCAGCCCTCCCAGCCACTCTGCGTGCAGCAGCTCATTGCTTCATCTTCTCAGCGCTGGGAGAGTGTTCCCTCTTTGACCCAGGAGCCGTAGCCTCAGCTGGAGGCAGCTGGTGTTCTTGCTCATCTCCTACACCTAGCAGTGTTCTTGCCCTTTGTCCAGTGAAACTGTTGGAGTCTTGCAGAGTAATGCGTGTGTATGAGATCACAAGGGGAAGAAGAGGGTAGGTCTGTGGGTGAGAAGAGTTACATTAGATAGGCAGCTCTGGGGTGCAGGACTTCCTAGGAAGGAGGATATATCAGTGCTGTTTTGCACTGCAGCCTTTACGATGGATGATATTTACTCAGGAGAGATCCCGTTTCTCCACTAAGATAACATGAGAAAGAGGGGAAGAGACAGATCATAACCCAAAGACACTGGTACCTCACAGATCTCATCCTTCAAAAGCTATACTAACATTGTGGTACTTTCCAGTGTTGTGGTATTTTCTTTAGATCAGCATTGTGAAAGATAGTGTGAAACTTTGTCACATCTTCTCTTGCATATGTGTTTGAAAGAGAAAGAATCTTTTGGGAAGGTGCTGCTCATGTTCCATTAGATATATTTAGGAAGACAAAGCATTTTTGTCTCAATCTGCTGGAAGTCTGGTGGGCTCACAGCAAGGCGGTGGCACTTGCCTTGGAGTGGTATTTTAGCTACAGACAGTACGAGAGATAGGAGTATGAGAAGAGAAGAAATGAGATAGGCCAAAGGTTACGATTGAATATAGTCTACAATATTGCTTTGTTTGCTTGAGCAGTCTACTTTTCCTCTGTTTCATCCTTTCCTACCTTCTCTATTTTAAAGTCTAACAAAGGGAAATGAAGAAAGTTCAAAGATGTCAAACCTAGGTGAAGAGTCAGTTTGGCTTGCTGGCCCTGTTTGCTGTCCTTGCTGTGTTCTTTGTAGAATCAGAAAAGCGGGCCTGCAGTTTGAGCCTTGAGGCTGGTCTCCAGGAGGGATGAACAGGAGGTGACTGTCCCCAGGATCCTGTCTCTTTAGAATGGCTGTCAAATGACCCAGGATGATGGGCAGACAACAACAGGTCGTCCCTTTGCTGGAGGAAGGCCACAGTTTGTTGATTGGCAGGCGACAGAAAGAGCTTAAATACAAGCTCGAGTGTGAAGTATTTTCTTGGCTATTTGTTTCTGCTGACTCTGCCTGGGTTAGAGGGAGGGGGTGAGTATATGGGAAAGGAGAGAGCTGCTTGGTCCCAGCGGTTTTCATAGTTCCGTATGTATGGGAGAAAATGTTTTCAACCCTGCACAAAGTCTGTTCTGTCTTTTTGCTGCCTCCTGCTTCACTCTCCTCAGTGGTCATACTTAAGACCATCATTACTATGTGTAAGAAGTTTTTTATACCAATACTTGTTGTCTCCACCTACTTGTCTTCCTCTGCTGGTCTCTTGTCTACCTCAGGCTTCCTTCTGTATCCATGCCAGTTATCACCATTGATTCTTTACTGATCATTTCATTTCTTTCATTCCCCTACTTCCTTTGAACATCCAAGCCCAAGGACTATCCAAGACTTGCGATGAGCAGGGTGAACTGATGATCATCAGGGCTTGCTTTGGGGACTGTGGAGGATTTGGATGGTTGATTTGGAGATACAGCACTTAGCTGCAGCTCAGTGTTTGCAACCAGAACAGGTAGTCCATTATGAAATGTAGCAGTCAGGACATCAAGCAGGAGCAGCTCTACTGGCTCAGTTGTAGGGTTCCTCTGGGCTTACAGTGCTGTTTCTGCAGTCATAGCAGATGGCTACAGCAGACAACAAACAGACCCAGCGTTTGTACTGAGTACTTCTGCCAGGTGCCTTCACAGTGTCTATCTGTTGACAGTAGTTCAGAATCTCTGAACCAAATACGGTTTCCATGTATTTAAGAACACTCCATTCACCTCTTCCAACTGCCTTTCCAGCCTTCCCTTGAGCCCATGTAGACTCTTAGCTTCTGCAGCATCCTTTGGAAAGGGGTTCCAAGGTTGACTATCACTATGTGATGACCACCTCCTTTTGGTGTCTATGAGTTCCTCCTGGTTTCCTCTGTTGGCCCTAGCTTATGTACGAGAAGGGGCAGTGAACAGTCGGTCCCCATCTGCCCTCTCCAGGCTACTTGGGGTTTTGCAGAGCTCTTGCAAATGCCCCTGTAGATTACCTTGGGCCATCTGTGCCTACATCAAAGAGTCTTGGTGTGCCTAATTTTATTTATGTGCGTATTGCTCCATATCTTAACCATCTTTTTTTTTTTTTTTTTTTTTTTTTTTTTTTTTTTTTTTTTGTGTATGACTGTTGGATTACCTTTTTTTCCCCCATGTAAATCACTTTATATATAATGATACTCAATTTCATCTACCATTTAATTGCATAGGCAGTCTCATAAAGTCCTTCTGCAGTTCTTTGAAGCTGGCCTTCGTCCTTGATACCTTGAATAACAGCATCATCAACAAATTTTCTCACTTCCTTGCTTTTTCCAGATTGCTTATGAATATGTTGAACCTCAGGGCCCAGCAGAACTCCACATATGCCTTTCTTCTATTGTCAGTACCATTTGCTTTTACCTCGTTTCCTGTCTTTTAGCCGATTATCTGTCCATAGTGGATGCTAGTGGCTCCATGATTTCCTCAAAAGTCTTTGGAGAGGAACTTCAGAAGACTTCTGTGTATGAATATTCTTACTTACATATTGCTTCAAGTGAAAATAGTTTATCTGTGCACATGTGTGTGTTTTCATAAGTACATAGGCATATATAATAAATATGCTGATAATTCTTAGAATGGAGCTAAGCTTTTCTGTCTGTTTTGAGTTATATTTTATAGATGGGATTTTTTTTACTCATGTTTTTCCTTGACAATTATAAAATTTTAGGGCTTGAGTTTATTGTGTGTATTACACAGCATTAAGCTTGCGGTCTGATCCCTAATGTCTGTTGCAGAGCACACTGGAATCAACATAAATGCCAGAACTTTAGAATGCCTAAAGGGAGAGGCTTGATCAAAGAGATGAGCTTTTCTTGAAGGATTTCTGTGACTTTATAAACTTACACTGCTCTCCAGTGTAAGTGGAAGAGAGGCCTCTCAGTGCAAAGTGCTTTGACACAGTTTTTCATGATTCACCTCTGCTCGTTGCAATGTGCCTTCTAATCAAAGCAGCCCACTGGCCGGTGCAGAGGCTGGAGCGCTGGGGACATGCTCGCCCTTGCAGCTTTGGTTAGCAGGTGGGCCACACCATCTCTGACTGTGTGTAGCCACCAAGGAACTTTTTGTTCAGTCTTAAGGTAGAACTTTCTCCTGTCAACTGTCCTGGGTATGTTACTGACCACGCAGTGTTTTCCCAAGCCTCGTGTTTTTCATTCATGTTTCCTGCCCATTTTGTCACCGAGTTCCTTTTTCTGATGGCTAGGAAATACCAAGCCAAAGCTCTTTGGCTAAGTGTTTCTACTTGGTGCTTATCAGGTGGCCTAAATTGGGAACTTGCCTGAGCTACTGTCGTTACCTACAAATATCTTTTCTGCTGAGGAAGCAGTGGCCAAACTGGCTCTTCTTTCTGTGTTGCTTCTTCCCTAGCGTCCTGGGATGCCATCAGGAGCTCGAATGCCCCATCAGGGGACTCCCATGGGTCCTCCAGGCCCCCCCTATGTGGGAAGTCCCTCAGTGCGACCAGGGATGCCCCAGACTGTGATGGAAACAACGAGAAAACGCACTGCACCCCAGCAGGTCCAGCAGCAGCAGGTGCAGCAGCAAGTGCAGCAGCAGCAGCAAGCCACTCAGAACCGAACCAGGAGGTGAGTGTTCCAGAAAGGAAACATGGGAGGACAATTTGAGGAAGAAAAACTGGTCTCTTTATCAATAGGTAAGACTTTTTAGTTTGAGTGAGACAAACAGAAAGGTTTGTAGATTGTCAGTTTCTTAAAGGAGGAAGAAACACTGGTAAATTTTGCTTTTTACTTTGTGAATGGTCTCTGAACAAACTGACCTTTACTAATGTTTGGTTTTGTAGTTGCAATGCACGTGTGTCAGGCTATCTATCTGGCCATTGTATTCAGCCTATAAAGTACTTGCTAGTGAGCACTTCTCTTCAAACGTGGTACAAATACTATACTAATTATCTATTCTTTATAATTTCTCTTTTTTCTAACTAACTAACAAAATGATTTGTAAACAAGACACAGCTGAAAAAGATTTTTAGTTAGTCATGTGAATACTTATTCTGTGGTTACTATGGGATAATGTCAGCAGAAGGGTCATAAAACTTAGTTTTCACAGGCTATGTATAAAATGACTAGAGAAATTAATAGGAAATAATTTCCCAGAATTAGAAGGTTTTTTTTTTTTAATAACTTCCTTTTAAAACTATTCTAACTTTGTACACTTTTGAATGCACTACTCTTCAGTAACAGTTCTTTACTTTCTTTTTGCAAATGATGAGACCTCAACAGATTGAATTCCCAAGTGTGAGCCAGTTGTTGACAACCGCTATGTAGGTGGCCTGTCTTTTGCAAAATCATTATAGATGTGTATAGACAGTGTTCAGGCAGTGCTTTGGTGGTGTCATAACATCTAGTTGTAAGTAAAACATGTCTCTCTAAGCTCAGTGCCTCAGGAACCTGCTCTGTCCAGGTTCTATGCTTTGAAACAGCAAGCCAGGCTTGGGAATGCTTATATCTGAGATGCATCTGGAAAGGACACCAATCCCACAAGCATTAATGTACAACTGAATACCGAAGGAATGTGTGTGGGTGCAGCATGTGAGTACAAGAGATGTATATGCGTCATGGAGGCTGTGGCCCGCACTAGCCGAAATGCACATTCCACAGCATGTCCCGGGAGATTTTCAGGAAACTGCACAAAATATTGCCTAGCCTTCAAGTACACTGGGCAGATATAATGTGACAGACTGCTATTGTTGGATAATTAGGGTAATCGTTAGGTACTTAGCATTTTTTTGGGATCATCAAATGAGAATAATTTGCTCTCTAAAGTTTAAGGGTATAAATCAGCGAAGGAAGCAGTTTTTTCCCCAGCTGCCTTAACTTTACTACATTTATTTAGGAAGCGAACAGTAATCTCTGTTGTAGTGAGTCCAGATTATACCAGTGCTTCCTAAATACTCAGACAAATTTCTCTGTTTCTTCTGCCTTGCCTGTCCTCCTGGCAATGTTTTGAGTGCTTTCCCCTTGTTCATTTCTGCCTTCCTGTTGTCTCCCATTGAACCTAGTCTAGTTTTTCAGGCAAAGCTTTTCAACACCTCAGCTCTAGTTCTGGGTTTAGTCAAGCCCTATTGTTTTACTGAACAAAAGGGCCAAGAATGTGTAATCTGCCTTTCTTGGCAGGTTTGGTAGAGACAGAAAGCAGATTAATTCTCCTTTCTTTAACAGACTCTTGGAGAACTGTTTGAAATGAAATTTGTTTTGTTTTGTTCTAACTGCAAGTCTTCGGGGGTGTTGCAGGTGCATATTGTTTCCTTTGGAGAAAATGTAGGTTGCTCAGACACTGCTTTCTGCATTTTTTTCTGCAGATTCTGTGAAATGTTTCAGTGTAGATTTGATTTTGTCAGCAGTGGAGTGTCTCAGAGGCTCACACCGTGGAAATCTCCAGGACCATTATTCATGTATCTTTAAAAAGGGACACTGTTCAACTAAGAAATGGAGAGTGATTGCTTGGATGCATTTTCTGTTGCTAAGGAGGTAGTTCTAGATGTAGTTTGTACTTCCAGCCACAGAGAGTGCCTCAGGCTTGGCTTTTGTAGGTAGGGTGAAGAATATGGTATTTCAGGCTAGGCTTATCACTAGCAAGTGTAGGAAAGGAGTAAACCACCCTGACGTGTGTTTCCAAACAGCTTTTATGGGAACGTAGCTGATAAGGGACTTCCTCTATAGAAATAGTAAGGCATCCTTATGCCCCGACAGCAGCAGCAGGTGCCTCTTTCTTCTGTTTGCCTGTCACAGATGGAGTGATTCATCTCCTGCTTAAGATAAAGGCCTCAGGAAATACAGAGATGAGGGAGTTAGGCCTGAATTCCCTCTTGGCCCTGTTAGAGAAAGCTAGTTGACAGTTTGATGGGCAGAAATGATTTTTTAGAATCTGAAGATTTCAAAAGGGAAGATATTTGGAGATCTTACTGATAGTACCATTTCTTAAGCACATATACATTTGTGTGTATGTATATGAACACAGGCATGTTTCAAAAATAATACATTTATATATGTGCTTATGTATTAATATGGACTTGCTGTGCATATGCACTGCAGGCACAGAGATATCTTCCCACATATGTATTCGTAAAGATGAACATGTATAAAAGAGTAGACCCACTTACCTTTGTAAAATTACATACACAAATGCGTTTCAATAAAACAAATGTATGTACATAGAGAGCTGTATGTATATATGTGTGTTTGCATACACACATGAACACTGGCACTCAATTTTAAGTATGAATAACTGCATACCCTGATCTGTTTGAACAAGTTCACATTCAATCCTCAGGCGTTCACCTCTTAAGTGTGCATATGCATAGGTATGTATTACACTTTCAGCCATGCACACTGTCCTCCTACATGCTCTTTCTGTGTCCGTAGATCGCATATACCCATGTACTTGCATACATTGCTGCCCTGTACCATAGACAATCCTGAGATCAAAGAACTTGCACACTTCTTTCCAAGATGCATAACAGACTGCCCTGATTTGTTCCTAGCTAACCATCTCCCCAGGCTGCTGAGAGATGGGGTCCTAGGTCTGGGCATGGGTGAAACCCTTTTGCTGATGCATGCACAGCTGTGCACCAGCATGTGGAGATGTCAGGATAATTTAGCAGGTGGCCTCGTTACTCCTAGATCTGTCACCATGGTAACGTGTTTTTTTCTTTAAAAAATGTACAGTGCCAAGAGGAGGAAGATGGCTGACAAAATTCTCCCTCAGAGGGTGAGTCGCTTTCATTTCCTATTCCCTTCACAATCAGTTCAGCATTTTAGTGTAATTAGGGGGATTTTAGCAAATACTTTCACTTTTCGTTTAAAAATCTAATTAAAAAGTAAGTAGGCAGTGGATGAAAGTCTAGAGCGCAAAGCTGGGGCTGGGGCTGGGGGCTGGGAGTGTGGAGTGCAGCCTGGCCTGTGTCGTCCTCATGCGTTGGGTTAGCTATGCCAGCACTGCCACTTGCTGGATGGACAGTGATGCTGGGCTGTGAAGTACAAGACTTGATGCTGGGGCCCTCTGCATTGTAAAGATGTTTTAGATCAATATTTGAGGCTGGTCAAAAGCTGGTTCAGAGTTCAGCTGTGCCTGTGGAAGATGGACTCCTCCTTCGGTCTCTCTGGCCCAGTAGGGCTGCCAGATACTAATTTTTGCAGTTGTGTCCTAGTAGGACCAAAGTGAATCAGTCTAAGCATACAACAGAGTTCAAGGGGCCTGGATTGTCCAGAAAGTTACTAATTCTTCTGTCCCCTGGAGATATGTCTCGTTTTTTGTGTCTCCCTGTGCTTGATCTGAACAGCTTCTTTCTCAGTGCTTAAATTTTCCACTTCCTTTGCAGACATTGGATTTACACTCCATTCTCCTTCTCTTTCTTTATCCCCAGACATTTCCCTTCCTGTGCCCTCTTAAATACAGTTCTCCCATAACATCCGTGGTCCAAAAAGTCAGGTTTCCTTAATCATCATAACATATTCTCCATAACAGCCTAGATCCAGTTTCTTTGGTCTCTGTGTTTTTTTCCTGGGCTCAGGATTCCTGACAGACATGGAGAGCTCCATTTCCTTTTGAAGGATACCTTCCCACTGCTGGTATAAACCCAAGCTTCCTGGCAATCTCCAAATTCTCATCTGTGACCTTCCATAGGTACCTAGTGCCAGTCGACCGCAGAAGTGAGCACTCCTTGGTATTCCTGGCTTCTCCCTTGGCCACCTCTGCCACCATCTAAAACCACTGCCCCTCATAGTTTAGCCATTAGTTTCCTCATGCTGCTGCCTTGGGAAGACTAAGCTGCCATTAAATCCAAGCCCTTTGAGCTGCTTGCAGCTTTCATGGTGTTTGTGTTAAGGCCTTGTTTCTGCTCCATTTGGAGCCTGTACTGAAGGAAAGTTACATTTCTCATGCTTTCAGTTCTGTCTGCCTTGCACAATTTATAAATCTTACATTCTCTTCAGAGATAACTATACATCATGTGTAATGAGACTGTAGCTTTAAACATGTGTTCATTTGAAGGCTTTTTTGTCCAGTGTTTTCATATGATTAAAAAGTCTCAGATGGACCAGGCGTAACCAAACTTCTCTGGCAGTAGAAGACTTACACCTCTGTTTATCAAATCCATAATAATTCTCTAATAGGTATGACCTTATTCAGCTACATCAAAGTGGTGTACGGATGCTAGCGCCCTTCAGAGCTGTGCCATCGCTAAGTCTTCTTGCTTTTCAGTCTTTGTTGTGGAGCCAGCCAAGTTATTGTAGCTAATACAGTGATAAGACCCCATGAACTGGAGATGCATCTAACTGGAGTTTCTCAGCACAACTCAAGAGGTGATATTAGTGATAGGACTTTCTGGATTAAAGGATGCCATTAGGCTGCAGTCAGTATATTAGAACCTCCTTGCTGTCACCATTCATGCAATAGGAAAATGCTTTGGACATCAGTGTCTTGTCAAGTGAAATGTTTGCACTGGTGCTAGGGAATGCTTGCAAAATCTAGAGTTTTTCAGGCAACTTTGCAGCCAATCAGCATCAAAGGCTTTTTGCAGACTTGTACATGTGTTTTCTACAAACTGTGAAGTGATATGGGAAGGATATTTTAAATAAATTTTACTCTTGAAAACCTTCTTATATAATAAAGGAAAAGGAAGTGGGTTCCTGGTGTTATTTACTGATAGAAAGTCAGGCAATTGGCCAGATAATCTACCAGGAGACCTCCAGGCTTTTTGCTCAAGTCTATGCTATGAGGCTGCTTGGATAAGGTCACCCAGCTGCTCTAGTTTAGCTTTTTGAGCAGAGTGTAATTTTGCCCAGATTTAATTGTACAAGAACAGTTCAATAAACTATTACATGTAGGAAGACAGAATTATGGATGTCATAGTACATCCAGTCCAGGTCCCACTATCACAAAGACCCTGTCACATAGTTACTGCCACAAAACTAGTTAGATTCCTTAATCCTAAGGTATTTTAGATCTGACAGCTCTGTAGTTGTTGTTTTCACTAATCAAGTGCTTTTAGCTTACCAAGAGCATCTCTCTGCACTTCTAATCTTCCATAGTGCTTCATTATACCTATGCCAGGTTAAACTGACCTCTTTTGAACCTCTTTAAATTTGCCTCTCAGGAGGCCAGAACTATACACAGTATTCCTGATCATAGCATTAATGCATTTTTATCTCTACTGGAAATAGTTAAGTGATGCACATTGTTTTTTTGTTTGTTTGTTTGTTTTTTATATCCACATTGATATGGCATATAGCAATTCTGTGACTGACTAAAATTCATAGGTATTTCTGATTTCTGTTGTTTGCAACTGGTGAATTCCCATATTCTAGCAAAATTGTTGGTATAGACACTGAGGCATGTGACCTTGTGCTTTGTAATGTTAAATTTCACCCCATTTCTACCGTACCATTCTCAGCATCTTTGCATTCTCTGTACTTGTATTGACAATGTCACCCAAATACGTCATTATAAAGTTTTGTTAATATACTTCTCTTTTTTGCGCGTTAGCCATTAATGAAAATGGCATCAGTTTCAAGACCAATCCACAGTCCTGCTTAGTAACTTCTTTTCTATGCAATCTATTGTTGTTCCTCTTTATCCAGTTCTTTAAAACAGTGTTATTTTTCTAATCTGCATTTCTTAGTCTTGTTTCCCTTTATGACCATGGCAAATCCTTTACTTAAATGCAAATAGATTGGACCTAATGCATACCTTTTGTCTAAAATACAGTTTAATTGGTTTAATTAAAGAAAGAGACTTGGTTACAGAATGACATACTGTAACTTAACAAAGCTTGGAGTTTGTTCAACATTGACTCCAGTTCTGTGTCACATGCTGTGCTGTGCTATTTTTCTTACTTTGGGTCATTTCCTTCTAATCCACCACTGTTTCCCTGTCTTTGCATCCTCAGTGCTCACTGAAACACTCTCAATCTCCAAAAAGTTCATTAGCATCTTCATTCACACCTGGACACCCAGATCTCCTGAACTTACATGACCTTTGCAGCTCAAGGCTAGCAGTTTTGCATCTGTTTTGACCTCATGCCACAAGCTGTGCTTAAAGAAACATGATCAGACATCAAGCTCTATTCTCTTAGTTCTGGGTCATTAAGTTTCTTCCTGGGTATCATTACTGTCACCTGCCCTGCAAGTTCTCATGAGGACTTCTTGCCCGTATGTACTGCTTTTGCACAGGTCTCCTTTTCATCCTCTCTTCTTCATTCTCCTATATAAACATAGTCAACCAACTACCAGTCAACTGCTGCTGCTGTGCGCTGACCACCACATGGGATTTCTCTGCATTGCTCCATATCCTGATACCTACCCTGTTATTGTTTGGTCACTGTGTGGCTGTCCTCAAGCTTATTCTCCTTGTGAGCCACTCAGAGATGAGCCAGAGTTGGTTCTTCTCTTTGCTAACAAGAAAGAAGTGATTGGTGATGTATTAATAAACAATGGCAGCCTTGGCTGTAGCAACCATGAAATAGTGGAGTTCAAGAGTAGCAGATTGCACACCCTGGGCCATGAACAAATGGTGCATGACCAACCTGATTGTCTTCTATAATAAGATGACTGGGTTTGCAGGAAGAGAGAGCAGCAGATGCCGTGTGGGTTTAGGAAAGTTTTCTACACTGGTCCCCATAATATCTTTGTGCCCAAACTGGGACATTATAGTCTGGGAGAGGGTCAACTCTGGGAGAGTTGTATAAAAAGCTGGTTGAATGATTGGACTTAGGACCCATTGGTGGCTAATGGGTCATGTGCTACCTGAAGTCCAGTGATGAATGGAGTATCACAGGGATCTGTCCTGGGACCTGTTCTGTTTAGCACTTTTATCCATCACCTGGAGGAGGCAACAGAGTGCTTTCTCATAAAATGTGCACGTGACACCTAATCAGGAGTAACCAGTCAATATGGTCAAGGGAGCAGCTCTTACATGCACGGAGGAGCAGCTCTGGTGGAAAGGCACTGGAGCCCTGGTGGGCAGTGAGCTGAGCACAAGCCAGCAGCATGTCCTGGAAGCCTAGATGACTATGAGCGTTCTGGGCTGTGGGAACAGGAGCATAGCCAGGAGACTGAAGACAGCAATTATCCCTCCTCACACAGTAGTCATTAGCTCACATCTGCAACACTGTGTCCAGTTTTGGGGCTGCCAGTACAAGGAAGACATTGACTGAAGCTGGTTCAGTAGAGGTCCCCAAGATGGTCTGAGGGCTGGAGCAGCACTGGCACTATGAGGAGAAGCTGAGTGAGCTGAGCTTGTTCATCTTGAAGAAAGGAAGGCTTTGAAGAGACCTAGTAACAGCCTGCCAGTTGTGAAGGAGCTAAAGCCAGGCTCTTCACAGTGATGCATGGCAGGGGAATGGGAGGCAGTGGCATAAATTGAAACACAAAAGGAGCTGACTGGATATAACGAGAAACTTTTTCACAACAGTACAGTGAAACATTGGAACACGGAGAGGCTGTGGACTGTCCGCCTTGGATGTTTTCGGAAGCAAGTTGAATAAAGACCTGAGCCACTGACCTCGTCATTGACCCTACTTTGAGCAGCGGATTGGGCTTGAGCCTCCCAAGGTTCCTTCCAATCTACATAATCCTGTGACCCAACTTCTGTGCTGTAGAGCATGTGTAGCAACATTGTCTGGAGTATCTTGCTTTTGTGTACTGCGTGGCACCCTGCTCTTGAACTGCGTGCTTCAGAAGACGGGCTTGCCCCAGAGGTGCTACCCTGCTGCAGAACATGCAGGAACTACTGAACTGGTTTTACTGGAGCTTTAAGAGTAACTCCTAAGAACCTATGCATCACAGTCCTGATCCATAGATGTGACCTAAACTTTTTTTTTTTTTGCCATATAATTAAGCACTTAAATGCAAACATTATAGAGCTTAGCAAATTTTATGTATCTGATTTAGACTCTGTTGCTTGTTACTGATTGGTGCGTTGTCTGACTGGTGAAACACTTGCTTAAATGCAGCTTGTAGTGTTGCAGAAGGTTTGGCATTTTGAATGGTATCAGCATGTGGCCATAACATTCAGAAAGATGGCCTCTTCAGTTGTTTTTGCCATGTTATTGGACAAATTTGTGTGGGAGGCCTCTGTGGCAGGATTAGAAATCCTTCTCTGAAACATTGCCTCTCAGAGATCCAGACTCACTAGGTAGTGTAGAATCAAGCTTTTAAGGAGTGACAACCCTCAGATATTCTTTTTTGACCTCAAATATAGTAACATTATTGTCAGCAAGTTTTAGGCTCAGGTTTAGAAGCAAGAAAGTTGTTTTTCAGCACAGTTGCTGATGAGCTAGACTTCAGTCACTGTTGTTTGCAGTATATAACTAATGGCTTCTGAGCACTATTTTTGAAATGCTCAGGTTATGTTCATCTGCTGCAGCTAATATAAAGCAGGCTTGTGATCTAACTGAGCTTTTCAGAGATGGGAGAGCAAGGGGAACTGGCTTGAGTTACTTCTTCTGAAGATAGTAAGAACAGGCTAGCCTAATTCTAAGGAAGCTGCTAGATTGCTAGTGCCTCATAATCAGTTCTTTTTTTTTTTTTTTGTGCCAAATTTCTGAGAATGCTTTGTATGTCCTGCTTGAGTAGAAAATGAAGAATGCAGCTCCAGTTGTTATTTCCTGCATGGAATGGATCAAATTCTAGGAAAATTCTGGACCCAGGAAAGCCAAAATTCAGTCAAAGGAGTTGAACCCAGCAGGGGATATGCTGGGAACTAAGAAGGGGTTCTACATGTAAATCAGCAGCAGATGTTAAAATAAGGAAAACCTGGGCCTGCTGCTCAGCGGGGCAGGGGATCCAGGGGCAAAAGGCACAGAAAAGGCCAAAGTTCTCAGCAAAATCTTTGCCTCTTTTTCCTGGTGAGGCCTGTCCTCAGGCCTTCCAGGTGCTAGAGCCTAGGGTCAGAGTCTGTGGAAGCAAAGATACTCAGAGGGACCTTGACGGTTTGGAGAAATGGGCTGGCAATTCTGCTCCTGGAATGGAGTAACTCCATGCTCTGGAAGAGGTGGGCATAAACTGACTAGAAGGAAGCTTTGCAGGAAAGGCCTCAGGTCCTCATGGACAACAGCAGAGATTATGCCCATGGGGTACCCTGCTATGAAGAAGGCCAACTGCAAAATGGGATGTATTAGCACAAGTGTTGCCATCAAGTGGAGGAAAGTGTCTCTTCCCTGCTATGCCACACCTGTGAGACTGCATCTGGACTTTGCGTTGAGCATGCAGCTCTGCAGGACCAGAGAGAGAGTGACGTATGGGAGTAAGGCCAGCAGAGAACCACCAAAATGACTGGGGACTGATGTACAAGGAGAGATGCCACCAAAATGATGATGTACCAGATGTAGTGATGTACCAGAAGAGGCTGCAAGAGCTGGGTTTGTTCAGCCATGAGAAGAGAAAGTGAAGGGCAAGATCTGGGCTTCCCAGTACAAGAGGGACATGGAACTTCTAGAGAGGGTCCAGTACTCTGCTCTTGGCACGGAGAATTAGGACACAATTTGGGGCTCCCCAGTACGAGAGGAATGTGGAAGTTCTAGAGAGGATCCAGCATAGAGTGACAAAGATGATTAAGGGCCTGGAGCTTCTATCTAATGAGGAAGGACCAAGCGAGCTGGGCCTGTTTAGCCTGGCGAAGAGAAGATTGAGAGGGGGTCTTATCAACATGTACAAATGCCTGAGGGGGGGCTGTGGGGCGGATGGGGCCAAACTCTTCTCGGTGGTGGCCAGCAACAGAGAAAGGGGTAATGGATACAATTTGAAACACAGGCAATTCTATCTCCATGTGAGGAAGAACTTCTTTCCTGTGAGGGTGACAGAGCCCTGGAACAGGCTGCCCAGAGAGGTTGTGCAGTCTCCTTCTCTGGAAATCTTCCAAACCTGTCTGGATGCGACCGGGTGCCCCATGCACTGGGTGTCCCTGCTTGAGCAGGGGGTAGGACTAGATGATCTCTTAGAGTCCCTTCCAACCTCAACCATTCTGGGATTTTGTGACATCTCTTCGTGTATGAGCACTGTGCATCAGCATAACCCAGGAAGTTCAACTTAGTAGATAATTTTGCTTTAAGAGTTCTAAAATGGGCTGTTCTCAGTATGTTGGTGACTAACATAGGTCTGTTGTTGGAAGCAACTGTGGCCGATGCTTCTGGTATGAGCTGACTAACAGGACTTTCTTAACTGCAAAGACTCGTGGAGATCAAGGAAGGCTGAGTTGCATTTATATGTGTCTGCAGCCATCACTACTCCTGTCAGCTCTCAAATGTCCTCCTACTTGAGAAGAACCTTTTAGATTGTACTTTTAATATGAAAGATCATAGGATAGTGGGATATACCTGGTCACCAGGGAAGATAGTATACACACATCCCATGTTGCAAGTCAGTGAGGCTGAGAGGGGTATATTTATCAGGTTTGCTCGGGTCCACATTTCACCAAGGGATGCAAAAAAAACCCTCACATAACCCCCTTATAAAATAGTCTCTGCGAAGAATGAACTTCCCAGAGTTTGTGATCTCTGATGACAGAAATTGTAAAAATGCTTACTATTTTTTTCCGAATTGGAGGAATCAATAACTAACCTGTTTGCAATAGGAAAATATTGGAGACCTTTGTAGTCTATTTGTGTAGTATTAAGACTGTAGGAGATGTCCCTCTTCTCTGTTGAAAGAGCGATTCCCACAGGTGTTTCTCCTAATACCTCTGATTTCAGGCATGTCAGTGGCAATGAGGAGTGAAACTCAGGAACACCTCTAGCTCCACCTTGGGCTCAGGTATTCTACTTGTGTCTCTCATTCCTATGGATATTCTGTCACAGTGTTTGATGTAAAGTCAAACTTTAGATGTGAGCTGTGTTCCAGATTGTCTTCATATTTACAGATATTAATGTTAATTGTATCAAGAGGTCCATTTGATTTTATTAGATAGCAGAAAACCTTCTTATCAAGCGCTTCGAAAAGAAGTAAAATATATTTGATTTTGTGGGAGAAATAAAATTATAATTTAACTTTTTGTGTCACATGCCTAGACAAGCAATCTGAAGTATGACCTGGCCTTGAGAATTTACTGCTAATTTGTTTTAGTTGAGCTTGTTGTACAAGGCAGGGCTGAAGATTTACTAGTAATTAAGAGCATGTGTTTAACATCACCAGTGATGAAAAGTTCCCTGCAGCAGACTTTTCTTTTTAGTAGTTGGCTACACTCACTGTTAAACATTTGCACCTTAATTCTCCTCTGAGCTTAACGAGTTCAAGTTCTCTTTCCATTACATTGTGTTGTCACTTTGATAAACAGGTCAACTTTTTTTTTTCTTTTCATGCAGATATTTTTATAGTCATCAGCAAAGATAAATGATCAGATTTCCTGGAGCCTTGTATTTTACAGCATGGTATCCTGTTTACAGTCCTCTTGAGATGACTGTTAATCATCTCAAGGGCTTCTCTCAGAATTTTCTCAAATTTGTCAGTAGATTTCTTGCACCATGATTCTGGTATTCTTGTCGTGTATATGCTATTGACAAACGTGGCAGTAATTGTACAGTCTGCAGTCATGCGGCAGTATTTCTCTGCTCATGATCTGCAGTAGCCTGTTAGGCTACTGTGGTATTGCTGGGTTATTGCTTCCTTCCCTAATCCTCCCTGCCACCTCCCAAATCCTCTAAAGAATCCTCTGAGAAGCAGGGAGAATCCCCATGCTGTAAATATGACTTCAATTCTTTCTGCTTGTAGAAATACCTTCAATAGTTCCCACTGTTTTCTTGTTCCTTTTACCATGGTATAGTTCCGTATTGCCCTCTCCTCTTCTGTATTTCTTATTTCCTTATTCTGTGCCACATACAGGTTATAGTTATTATGATTTAGTATTTTAAGATTAATTTATTTAAGCCTTAGGACTTACATGTAACTCTTTGTATCTTGCATCTTATTTGTTTTCTTTTTGCTCCCCATCGTGAGACTTACTTCATTAACTTACCGACCGTCAGTTTTGGTCACTTGCATCAGAAACCATGTTCCTGCTAGTACCTAGCAGTATAGAAAATTGCCTCTCTCTCTCGCTTTCCAGAATTTCTTTTCTAAATTGGTAACACATCCCAAGTTTATGTTAGCAACATATTGCTTTAGCTGAATGGGGTCTGTTTTTGGTTTGGAGAGTAGTTACTGAGACAGTTTTCAAATTATGGAATAAGATTGGCCCCTATGATCAGATTCCTGTGCTACTTGCAGGTTAGTGCTTTGCTACCAACTCAGTCACACATCTTGGCCTCTTTAGTTGGTTTCTTCCAATTCTTGTGCTAAACTTGTGTGCCGGATGGGCTCAGGATTCAGCAATAAGGACGCATTTGGCAGACGGACTTACTGACACTGATGCCTTTAATCAAATAACATAGATACAAGTACAAACAAATGCGAAACCCTTACTTACTGAATAATACTTGCCAGCAGGGCTACGAGACCATGCATCTCTCCAAGATAGCGGACAGGAAGGGCTGACAGGCTCTCAATCATAGCGGACGTCCCCGCGGGAGACAATGTTGGTCTCAATGTTGGGAGTCTCTGTCCCACCTGAGTCTGGTCTCACGTTTTATTCCTGGGACATCCTGTCATGTAAGGCCAGTACATGCCAGGAGGCCACCCCGGGGCGGGCAAATCTCCACCTTTCTGTTATACAATCCTTCTAAGACTGCGCGTGTGCACATTCCAGAAGGGAGTCTTGTTCCTCAATTTGGTGGTCCTGCCTTCCTCATCTTTCTCATCCTCACAGTGACTTTGGCCTTCAAACTTCCTTGGACAGCAGTTTGTAGTTAGGCTGGCAGCAAACCAGCCTCAACAACAGTTCTTGTTTCTCCTGAGCTAACTACTACTTTGTTCATTTGGATAACATGTAACTACTATGAGTTTTCCATTCTTCTTCAGAGAGCCGGGTGTTACAGTCTTCCTTTGTTGGTGGCCTCTGCTGAGCATTATCAAAGTTTAGTATTTTTCCTCCAAGGTCTGAATTCTGTTTCACACAATAATCATTTATGACTCTACAGATCATAAAAATTTCCACCTCCAATACAACTTGCTAGTCTCATCAGCCACAATTTCACACACAGTGCTTTATCAAGTGCCTTACTCGATTACAGATAATGTAATTGAAAGTCATTTTCTGTCACCTCTGAATAATTATGTTGGCTCTTTCCTCTATCTCCCACAGTATGTCTAAAGCCTCAGTAAAACATTCACTCTGGAAATGTCCATATTATTCCTATGTTGATTTCGGAGGGTCTTAAGACCACCAAGCCTTTATTTATGATTACTTCCCACTAGTTTTTACACTTATGTGCAATGGGTATTTTTCATCCACCAAGACTTCCCAGTCTTATCAGAACTTTTGCTTTCAAAAGATTGTTCCCTGTTCTGGTGCCCTGTAGTGTTTATTTCTAGCTAATACTTAGGACTGGAAAGATCTCTTGCTCATGGAATCCAGGGTGCTGTTACTACAATGAATCACATCATGTACAACTTTTTTTTTGTAATTTACCAGCTTAACATACTTACAAATACTGTGGGCAAGAAACTGTTGGAAGGCTGTTCACGAACCTTCCTCAGATTTCTAGGGTGAACTATTCATGACAAATCTGCTGATCCAAGAATAAATGATCAGATTGGCTTCACAACTCTTCTCCATAAATAATGGTATCTTATAGATACATAACCACATTTGGCTCTTTCAAAAGACTGTGCCCAGTGAATAGCCCAGTTTGATAGACATGTTCCCTATTGCATTGTATGGCTACTCTCTTCTAATTTTTTACCTTTGTATTCATTGGTGTTATTGGCCTCCGCAGTGCTTGGTTCAGAGGTATCCTTAAATTTACTTAAAGGATATTGTATAAAAAGGCTTTTCTGTTTGTTTATTCAGAGCCCCTTTTGAGAAAATACAAATATTCTCCTATGTTACATAATTTATATACATTTCTTGTACATTTTACTTGTAATATATATTGTATATATTTATTCCCAGTTGTATAGTATTAAAAAAATTAACTGTGTGATTTAGTCTGTTATATGTATGGAATAATAGAAAAACATAGACTGAAAGGACACTATGGATGTCTTTCAACTCCTGCTCAAAGAAGGTTTAAATTACACACTAGAATGCTCAGCACATTTTCCAGTTGGGCTTTGGGTATCTTCTAGGATGGACATCCCAGAGCATCCTTTGGGAATCCGTTCCAATTTTGACTACCAAACAAAAGTAACAGCAACAACAACCTTGCGTATGCTGAGCTGATTTCCCCTGTTGCAGCTGGTTTCTGTGGCCTCTCATCCTATCGCTGTACCCCTCCAGGAAGAGGCTGCCTCCGTCTTCTCTTCGCTGTCCCATTAGATGTCTGCTCACAGCAAAAGATCTTGCCCTTCTCACGGCTGAACAAACCCAACTCTCGCAGCCTCTCCTGGTACATCATGTGTACCAGCAGCCCCCAGTCATCTTGGTGGTCCTCTGCTAGCCTCAATCCTGTCAGGTCACTATCTTTCTTGTCCCGTGCAAGCCCCAGACTCAACCCAGAGTCCAGATGGACAGTTCCAATTATCCATATAATTTGATGATTGAAACAGAAAACAGATTTATTAAAATACAAGTTGATCCTTGTCATGGCCTTTGCTAAATATTGAAGTAAGGCTTAACATACATGTTTCAGAATCTCATATGTTCGGTTGCTGCTGCTAGGTGCTTTTTGTAGGTTATTGAAGATGGCTAAAGGCCACAAAGGAGAAGTCAGGTCTTGAAATACTTGGTCAGTGCTTGGTGTTCATATGCTCCCAACTTTTTTAGAAAAGTGGATAAGACTTCCATGGAGCTACGAACATTTAAGATGGAGCAAACCATGCACCAAGAAAGAATTATGTAGGCTGACCAGATCCTTATCACATAAACACCAAGATAGCTGGTGCTTATTTAGCTATGAAGAAAACTGAAAAATAAGCTTATCTTTTAGAGATAAGACATACCATACAAAAAAAATCCTTCATCATGATATTTTTCCCCTTTAAACATCTCTCATACTTAAGGGGAGATGGGGAAACAGTATGAGATTTGATATCTGGCCATAACACAAACCTACAAAAGAATACAAACATAAGCAAGTATATGCAATACTTCTCCCAAGCACTTTCCTAACCAGCAGTCCTTTGCAGTTCAGGGACTTACATGCAGTTTTGTCTTTGTTAGTTAAATTTAAAGTAATTATGCTTTCTTAAATGCAGTTTAACATCCAATTTGTTTATAGTTGCAAGAGGAAGTGCTGTGCCATTCTCACCTGATAGAAGAGAACTTACTCTTTGTTAAGTTCAGAATAGAAACATTTATTTAAGGTTACTGTTGTTTTTATGTTCTTACTAGAAATGAAATCCTGGAACCAATTGAATCCCAGCGGACAGCTTCTTCTTGTGCCTAGGAGTTCATGAGCTAACTGAATGTGATGTGACTTAGATGTAAATGACTGAAATGATGCTCTGGGTCCAGAATTTTTAAGTGAGAGTAGTACAACCTGATTGATTCATTCTGCTGAAGGAACAGAAGAATTTCTGTGTCCTGTGGGACAGGACAGGAGCAGTGTAGTACTCTGTTGGTCCAAAGACTTGTACTCACTATGTGGTGGAAGTATTCCCTAGTGTTCTCTGTTCTGCGACTGTCTAGCAACATCTTGGGGTTCCCAGGGCAATGCTTGGTCTTTGTGCTTTCCTCTAAAATGTTAATGTTCTTTTATTATTCTGCTAGAACCAAGACTTTGATGAAGAATACAGGTAGTTAAAATTAATAGTTTAGGTAAAGCAGCACATTCTGATGAGATAAAATCAAAGCATATCTTTGTCTTCCTGACTTCTGTTTCTCTACAGTGTCAGTCCTACTGCAAATAGTACAAGTGTTCTAGCATCTCAAAATAAATAAGGTTTAACTAGATATTAATTTGATATTAATATTTAATATTTGATATTATTAGATATTAATTTGATATTCTTGATCAGTCTAAATACAGAAGTGACTGATTGTTCTTTTTCAGGCTTAGAGGGAAAAAAAAAAAAATTGAAAAAAAGGATGAGAGAAAACCGTAGATAATGAGCTGTACAGAGAAGGTGTTTAGGGAATGACTCTCTCCAGCTCTGCAGGTAGGAGATATAAACTGATGGCAGGTTCAAAACAAACGAAAGGAGTTACCTCTTCACACACTTCCGGATGAGATCCTAGAATACCATGCCAAGGGCAGAGGTACAGTCCTAGGATAGATGTGTTGCTGAATTACTTACTACAGTAGTTCTTATATTTTTGTAGTACACAGCAGGTAGATGGGCAGGTTATAATCACAAAGCAAGATGATTTTACTAGGGTTCCCTTGAGCTCCCTACTAATTTTTATACAGAACAACAAGCGAGATGAACAGATGTGGTCAGCTGTAGTCAGTGTAGTGAGTAGCCTCCTGTACTGCAAGATCAGGTGTCAGGTGGCCGTGACTCAGTAACAAGAATCAAATAGCATTAGTGGCTCTTTCTACAACAAAAACTGGCAAATCTTGATCTACAACTGACTACTTTTTGAGAAGGCTGGAGTTTTCTTCTGTGAAGTAGAAGAGATTCATAAAAAATGTACACACAGTTCTAAAGTTGTACTCACACTAGAGAAGCTGACTTCTCTTGGCCTCTTCCTCTTTGCCCAGTTGCTCCCACATGTGTTTGTGTCTTATGAATTCAAACTGTAGACTTCTGATTCTAAGGCAAAACTGCAATGCCAGCCAACTTTGAATTGTTACAGAGCAGATATCCTCTAACAGTAACGTGTTTTAGTCATATAGGTGAAAGCTAGAGCGAATATCTTAAAAATAGCAGACGAGTAGACCAGTAGATTGTTTATAATTACTTATAATTCCTTTTATGGTTTGCCTGCATGATTTATTCCCTGTTACGAACTGATATTTCTACATAAGAGATTACAAACTGACATTTCTACAGAAGGGATTATTGCCCGCCACTCAGATCGATTTTTAGGTCATCTTCTTTACTTCTGTCTCTTTCTTTCTCCTAATGTATTTCCTTCCTCTTCTGCAAGCTTCTTTGGCATAGAAGAAATAAGAAAGGGATTTGTTAATAAAGATAAATTAGCTAATATTTAAAAATACCAGTAGTCAACCAAAATACAAATCATAAGTTGACAATTCTTAGTTAGCAGTGTTGAAACTTACTCATGAAGCTAAGGAGTTTACCTTAGCCAAGAAGATCTATGAGCAGAGGTTGCCTTCTTAAACTGCAGTTTTGACTTATGGTGGGTAGCACTTGTTTAAAAAAACAGAAAACAAGAACACTCAGCCTTTATTCCTAGCCTAGAGAGACAGTCTTTTTTTAGATTAAATAGGAGAACTGTAAAATACTTCACATTGCCATAAACAGAAGCTCCCAGGCTGCTAAACCTCCCTTGAAAAGATCAGCAGTGATCCAGGGTTTGTGAATCCATCTAACATCTCCCAAAGCTCATTAGTTGGAACTCTGTGCTCCAGCTTTTTGGTCATATGGTTGTACCGTGTTACTGAGACCTGCCCCACTAGTTGGGAACCAAAGTCTTAGGGGTAGCTCTTCTGTCTAAGGGCTGGGCAGGTGTCAGTACTATTGCTTCAGAACATGGTTGATTCTTTGCTTCCAGTGCTTGGATATTCCTTGCTTCCTTCTCAGATCCGGGAGCTGGTTCCTGAGTCCCAGGCCTACATGGATCTGTTGGCTTTTGAACGCAAACTAGACCAGACCATTATGCGGAAGCGTGTGGATATTCAGGAAGCACTGAAGAGGCCAATGAAGGTATGTCACAAAAAAGCATAGGTTGAATTGGAAGAAACAAACAAACAAAAGCATAAACACTCTCTGGGGAACCCAGGGAAGTCCTGTTGACAGATGCATTTTGAAGCAGCCAGACAAAGCTCCTACAATTAAGCAGCTGGGAAATGGCATGCTTGGAAGGGTGGTGGAAAACTTTAGTGGATATTAATAGCTCTTGCTTCAGAAAGCCTTTAATAAAGGGGAAAAGAGCTTCTGGATTTATAAATACTGTTTTTGAATTTTTGCATTAGAATGATTAGAAAAATGAGAAATTAGAGGGGTTTAGTGAAGATATGCAAAATTTCCTATTAGCATTCGGTTAAGGGCTAACCTTCTGAGATAATAAAATATACAATGGGAAGAATTACGTGGAGAAAAATTGTTAAAGAGCCTGCAAAAATACTCACATTTACATAGTCTATAAAAGGGCAATTCATGTAATAAAAAGATGGGTGATGTTTTCTGCGATACCTGTTATATCATGTACTGCATTTCCATGTTCATTATATCCTACTGAAATGACCTTTTCCTCAGTTTTCCAAGCCTACTTCATTGAAATATGGATGAGTTTAAGTTGGAAGAGTTGGAAGTAATCTATGCCAGCCTCCTGCTCAGAACACAGTTTTTCAAGGCCTTGCTGAGCTTTGAAAATTGTTAAGAATGGAGGTTACACAACCTCTCTAGGTAACCTCTTCCAATGTTTGGCCACTCTCATTGTTAAGAGTATTTTTTCTTACATCCTGCTTAACAGTCCTTGTGACTATATTGGATGATCATACCCATTCATATAGCAAATCCTGTAGTATGAAAAGTTCTACAGCAATATGTATACTGTGAAGTAAAGCTGTCATTCTTGTTTGTACCATAGCAGTAGGTACCAGCCCTACTACGGTCAAGATGCCCTTCTGTTTGTTAATATATAGGGGTCTTACCATATGGGTGTTTTGTTTTGTTTTATTTGCTCCTAGTGATTTTTCAATTGAAATAGATGAAGTAGAAGAAAAAAAAAATCTATATGATACCAATTTGACAGACAGGAAACTGAAGTATAGATGGTTTAAATGACAATAGTCCAGTGTTGTCACATACAGCAGATTGGCCTCTCAGCAGATATCATTCGTCTTAGCTTCTGAGTGTGGGTAAAACACCATTATTTTATACCAGCTAGGAACTTGGCCATATTTAAAAGTAACTGAAAATGTAGACTTGCATTCATAAATCTGCAGAAAGATGACTGTTCTCTAAGAAACTCCTCAACCATGGAATTGAGCAATGTATGAGCTTCCAGCTGTTAGCTGTACAGTGGAGATTGCTAGGGTCTATGAGGGGGAAAATAATATGAGACAGAACATTCTACAAAAAACATAACCAGATAATTTTGGCTATTTCCATCCAGGGGTCAGCAAACACATTTTAGATATCAATTACTCAGCTGCTTAACATCTAAACCTGTTTCTAAAAATGACCAATGTGTGTTTGTCCTGTTCATGTCTAGAAATCAGATGTAGCAATTGTGAAATTCAAGAGGTACCACAATAGAGCTCTGCCTTTATAAATGTGCTTGTTCTGATATTATATATTTTCATCTTAAGTTGGAGCACTGGTAACAGCAGTAAAAGTTATCTCTGCATTTCCGTCTTAAAACTCCTACCAAAGCTCATGTTCCTTTGAAATAATTTTCCTTTCATCAGTGATTCACAAACTGGGGTTGTAATCCTAGGAAAGATTTAAACTTGTCCAAGATGTGTGATAATGTGTAGATCTGCTTGGAATTTCCAGTTGCAGTTGCAGTCATCATATTGCAGCAGCCAAGGAGAGTCCTCAAGAACCACAGGCTTAGGGTCTGGTGTTGCTCAGGCCTTTCTTTTCTGTCTGAAGGATTAATTATTCCTGAGAAATTTTAGGGGAAATTGGTTTAACCATGTTTGGATTAAGGACAACGCATAAAATACACTGGGCCTGTTGATATTGCTTTGGTCTTCTCTGAACAGCTGTGCTGCTGAAACACGACAGCTGCAGAATTGCTCAGAAGCAAGGAGGAGACCTTGGATTTTTGGAAGATGGTGAGCTTGGGGTGCAGACAGCCTTCACCACCTGCCAGCTCATTCTACCACTGTCAGCAGCCCTTATCTGCTGCCAACTTTTCCAGTACAGACCATGCCTTGTCTTTTTTTTCTGCCTCTTAGGTACTAGTGTGTTCTCTCCTTTTCTTGTAGCCTACAATCTTAGACTACATCCTTCAAATGATTCTTAGAATTTCTCATCTGCAGAGCAGCATTAATTATATACAACTTGTAAGAAATCCTACACTGTTTTTATAAAAGAATCACCTATTCTTGTCCACAGATACCAGAATGGACTTTTTAAAGAGGCAATCAGACAGGCAGGGCTGTTTGAGCTTTGAACTGCAGTGGACCTGGATATACAGATAAACCAAGTTCTGTGGCCTGAAGGAAACCAAAAACCATATGGCTCAACTTCAGACCACGGGGTGTCATTAAAGGAGACTGAGTTAATGAAAATCCAAACAGCAAGGGCCAAGGTGTAACTTGAGGGTGGGATTTAGTTAGCTAAGAATAGACACATACATTACAGATATTTTTATTTAAACTACTTCAAGCACAGTAGTAGTGAGCAAAATATTTTATTCATTCCTCACGGAATATTGTAGAGAAATAGGAGATGGGGATTACTAAAGGAATTTTAAGATAGTTGGGAGCAGTGGCAGGTCTAACACAGCTGTTGGGCGTTCCTCTCTGCGCCTTGATATCTGTGGAGCAGAGCAGTGTACTTCCTCTTCTGTCATTGTGGTGTTGGAGTTGGTGCTGACATGTCTACCACTGATGATGCTTAATGTAGAGGCTCTTTCAAGAAGACTCTGCCAAGTTGACCCTCTGTGAAGTTCTGGTAAACTGTGGTCTCCTGGGGGTAGAGCTGCCCTTGGATGAGTAACTGACTGAAGGAGAGAATGTTGGAAAGCATAGTTTTAGGTGGAGGAGATAATTATTTGACTTCATCAAGAAAAAAGACTTTTTTAAATTTTGGGGCCAATTTTGCAGTATTTTCATTAATGACTCTGATGTCAGAGTTTAGGATGCTAGTTCTAAAATATGATGGTGAAATTTGCTGATGACCCCCAAGATGGGAGGCCTTGTCAGTGCTGAAGAAGATTTAGCTGTCCTACAGAAAGAATGTTAGGATCTTAAGGAGAGAGGACACTGAGTAGTATTAAGTGCATGTTAGTAGAATGAATTTTTGATATAAAATAGGGGCCAAGTGATTGGAAACAACATGAAAAAGGTGAGGTTTATTGCTTTCATAATAATAGTCCTATAGTTAATATGATGTGCCTGGAAAAAAAATAGAGAGAGAAAAAGAAAGAAAAAGAAAATAAAACCTTAGGGTAGATCGGTAACTTGTGTTCTCTATAGCAACTGAAAAGTTGAAGTGTAACAGTAGAATGCCCTACTGACATCTCATTTGATCACTGAAGCTGGAGTACAGTGTCATCTATACATCTATCCTGGAAGAGTTTAAACTGGAAGGATCCTAAAATACAGAAGTTTTTATAACCACCTCAGGAAAGGAAGACTCATCACTTGACTTTAGTGTGCAACACTGGAGGTCAAGAGACTGGGAACTGCTGTGTTTATTGTAGAGGGGGAGAAAAGAAGGGACACAGAATTCTAAGGGACAGTGCTGGTGCAAGAACAAATGTGGAAAAGGCAGCTCAGTATAATGTCAGCTTGAAATTAGAAAGAGGTGGTAATTGTCAGAGAAGTTCCTTCGAATTAAGGAAGGGAAATAAAAATCTCTGGTTTTATATTGAATCTTCATGAGTTTCTGAAACACATTTCCTCTTATAGATTCCTGTGACCTAGACTTAACTGTTGCTGCCAGCATAGTGTCCCTAGGGCCCATTGGTGTGCAGGCATGAAGGTACTACAGTGGTTTTGAAAAAATATTTTAAAACTTTCCAAGAGAAGTGGCCACACAAGCCATTTAAAGGCATTTAAGGACTTTGTTGCAGGCATTTCTGGAACAAAATTTAATTTTTCAGTTTAACAATTTAAACAAGCAGTTAGGAACTTTCTTATCCTTAAATATCAACCTTAATGTTTACAATATTAAAAAAAAAAAAAAAAAAAGCTCACGGTTTCCCTGGTGTGAGATCAGTATGGCAAAAAATATATTCTCCAATAGGAGTCAGCCATACATCAGGGGAGCTTGTAGTTGTCTTGCTGACATTAGTCTTAACATGCTCAGTGGTCTGACCTTGTCCTCAGTGTTCCCTTGTGATGTACCCTAAAGTGAACCTGGTGGGACTACACCAGTGTGTTACTGCATCACTGGCTGACTTACTGCCTATGAAAAACAGTGTCCCTGGCCTTGATCATGTTTAACTGCTTTTAATGAGGTAGGACCAAATCTAGCCACCAATGCCAAAGTTTCAGTTCAGCACAAACAAGCAGAATGTGTGTGCATTCGTAACCTGTCACAAAATTGCGTAAGCATTTGATGAGAACTGGCATGCTTAAATCTTGCCTAATCCCCCACCTCCCGACTCAGTTGCAGTAATGACTGCTGATGCTTTGCTCTTGTCTGAGAAGATGCCAGTAGATTTGACAGCCTTTCAGTAATCTGCATTACTAAGAAATTTTGCAGAATTTCCCAAACAACATCGGCTTCTTGCCCAAGCATGTTGCACTGCTGTAGTTAAGCTACAAAGTACCTAGCTGCACATAACTGACATTGTATCATTTATTGCCCAAATGAACTGGAATTGGGCAACCTATTGCAGCGCTCTGACACCCTCACTGTCAAGAAATTTTTCCTTAAGCGCCCATGGAACTTTTGGTGCTTCAGTTTGTGGCCATTTCCTCTAGTCCTATCAGCGGCCACCACTGAAAAGAGCCTGGCCCCATCCTCCTCCTGCCCTCCCTCCCTGCTTCCCTTAAGGTATATGTAGACACTGATCAGGTCCCCTCTCAGCCTTCTCTTCTCCAGGCTGAACAGGCCCAGCTCTCTCAGCCTTTCCTCACAGGGCAGATGTTCCAGGCCCCTGATCATCCTTGTAGCCCTGCGCTGGACTCTCTGCAGCAGCTCCACATCCCTCTTGAACTGGGGAACCCAGAACTGGACACAGCACTCCAGATGTGGCCTCAGCAGGGCTGAGTAGAGGGGCAGGATCCCCTCCCTCGACCTGCTGGAGACGCTCTTCCTAATGTACCCCAGGATCCCATGGGTCTTCTTGGCCACAAGGGCACCCTGCTGCCTCATGGTCAACTTGTCATCCACCATGACGCCCAGATCCCTCTCTGCAGAGCTGCTCTCCAGCAGGTCAGTCCCCAGCCTGTACTGGTGTCTGGGGTTATTCCTCCCCAGGTGCAGGACCTTGCACTTGGTCTTGTAAAATTTCATGAGGTTTCTCACTGCCCAGTTGTCCAGTGTGTCCAGGTCCCTCTGGATGGCAGAGCAGCCCTTTGGGCTATCAGCTACTCCTCCCAGTTTGGTATCATCAGCAGACCTGCTGAGGGAGCCCTCCATCCCTTCATCCAGGTCACTAATGAATAAATTGAACAGAACTGGGCTGAGGACTGACCCCTGGGGGACACTGCTAACCACAGGCCTCCAACTAGACTCCGCTCCGCTGATCACCACCCTCTGGGCTCTGCCATCCAGCCAGTTGTTAATCCACCTCATCGCACACTGATCTAACCCACACTTGCGGAGTTTGCCCTGGAGGACATTATGGGAGATGGTGTCAAAAGCCTTGCTGAAGTCCAGATAGGTGACATCCACCGCTCTCCCCTCATCTATCCAGCCAGTCATTCCATCATAGAAGGCTATCAGTTTAGTTAAGCGTGATTTTCCATTTGTGAATCCATGTCGACTACTCCTGAGCACCTTCTTATCCTCCACATGTTTGGAGACAACTGCCAGTCTGAGCTTTCCATCACTTTTCCGGGGATGGAGGTGAAGCTGACTGGCCTGCAATTGCCTGGGTCCTACTCCTTGCCATTTTTAAAGACTGGTGTGACATTGGCTTTCTACCAGTCCTCCAGCACCTCCCTGTTCTCCAAGACCTTTCGAAGATGATGGAGAGTGGCTGAGCAATAACATCCACCAGCTCATGCAGCGCTCTTGGGTGCATCCCATCAGGGCCCATGGATTTGTGGGTATCAAGTTTACCTAAGTGTTCTCTAACCCCATCTTCCTCTACTCAGGGCAAGTTTTCCTCTCTCCAGGCATCTTCTCTTGTTTCCAGGGTCTGGGATTCCAGAGGACTGCCCTTGGTAAACACTGAAGCAAAGGCGGCGTTCAGTAACTCTGCTTTCTCTGTGTCTTTCGTAACCAGGGCACCCAACCTGTTCAACAATGGACCTACATTTTCCCTAATCTTCCTTTTGCCACTGGTATATTTGAACAAGCTCTTCTTGTTATCTTTAACATCCCTTGCCAGATTTAATTCCAAATGCACCTTAGCCTTCCTTGTTGTATCCCTGCATTCCCTGACAACATTCCTCTATTCCTCCCAAGGGGCCTGTCCTTTTTTCCACATTCGGTGTATTGCCGCCTTCTGTTTGAGTTTTGCCATGAGCTCCTTGCTCATCCACGCAGTTCTCTTGCCCCCCCCCCGCCTGACTTCTTACTCATCAGGATGCACCAATCTTAAGCTTTGAGGAAGTGCTGCTTGAATGGAGCAGTGGAGAGTGTATAGCTTCGTGCCCTGCACCCCTTGTCTTTCTGCACTTACAGCAAGTTGTTTGTATCCCTAGAGGTTTTGAAAGGGAGTTTTCACTCTTCAGTGAATTTTCTTATATGTATACAAATATTGAGTTGCAATATGACCTGATCCAACTGTACTAAACATGTAGGTTCTCTACTAAACATCCAGAGTACCTAAATATCACCTTTATTGTGCTTGCTTAAGGACCTGGGCTTGCACCTGATTTATAATTTTCTTTTTTTTTTTCTATTTGTTTAACAGCAAAAGCGGAAACTGAGACTTTACATCTCCAACACTTTTAATCCTGCAAAATCTGATGCTGATGACTCTGATGGCAGCATTGCATCGTGGGAGCTGCGAGTGGAGGGGAAGCTCCTGGATGATGTACGGTTTACCTGTGCTTCACTGGGGCTGGCAAGGATCTAGAGACTGTCTGGTTGCATGGTGCTTTACTGAGGGCACTAACTCAGTAAAGGACATCTCTAAATGGCAGCATTAGCTTGTTGCTGCTTTTGGAAAGACACTAGATCTAGCAGAAGGAATGAGGGTAAGGCTGTAATGGGAATGGTGGGGCACAGCTAGGGAAGGCAGCAGGGTTAGGGTTAAGGTGGTCTCTAGGAAGAAGCAGGATGGAGAGGATGGTGCTGAGACTTAGTTTTCTTTAAAGATAGGGCAGGATTCCAGCTAGGCAAGGTGTGATACATTGGGCATGTGACAGGCTTGCTTCCTATGAGAAACAGGGTAACAAAGACGAGAGAGTAGTTCTGTTTCTGAGGGTGTGCAAGAGGATGTGGAGATGGTCAGAACAAGAATGGAATAAAAATTTTATCATCCTGAAGTGCTCAGAAGTCTCTGGGAAAGTTGGAATTTGGAAACAAATGTGTTGTTTACTTACAGAGCTTTCTCAAGATGAGCACGTAGTAAGATAGACAGATGGCAAATATATATATGCATGGAGAGGAAAGGCTTTCAAGAATGTCTGTCTGTCTGGAGATACCTGTGCTTGTGTCAAAATGATAGTCATGCCAGAAGATGAAAGGGTAACAAAGTACAGCATCTACAAGTTGAAGATAGTCAAATTCAAGTGAGAAATTAAAACATACGCTTTGGCAAGGGAAGTACTTACTTGTTGGAACAGCTTGCCAAAATTTAGGGTGACTTCTGAGTCACTGGCAAATTTTAAATTGAAGGAGGATGTATTTCCAAAAGATCTTTGCTTTAAAGAGGAAGAAATGCACTGAAATCCTGTATTCAGCAGAAAGTCAGATTACCTGATCATAGAAATCACAGTTTTAATCTAGAAAATATAATCTGTGTAGCAAATATCGATAATCAAATGGAAATGCAAAATGTATAAGAAAATATTTACTGTATGAGTAATCTGTAAAATTTACTGCCACGTGGTAGTTCTGACAAAAGAAATGGTAAGAAAATACTCACCATTAGAATAAAAGCCACACAGTGTCCTTGTTTAAGTTACAAGTCAGTCTTTTCTGATGAGATTATGGGAGTCGGGGAAATTTTTCCTTAAGTGCATGCTGTTCCATGATTGCCAAGATTCTTCCATCTTTCTCTGCTTTTGGCAACTGCCAAAGGGTAAACTCAATTAGATTGGTCACACGTGTGGTTCCTCAGGGAATTAACAGTTCAGAGAAGGAGAAGGCCTGAGAATTAAGCACAAGTCATAGGCTAATATGTGCAATCTTTAACGTTTATTTCTTCTGTTTATACAGCTCAGCAAACAGAAGCGTAAGTTTTCCTCCTTTTTTAAGAGTTTGGTTATTGAACTGGACAAAGACCTTTATGGACCTGATAACCATCTTGTGGAGGTAGGATGTTAAATGCACCATTTTTATACAAACCCAGTATTAGCACAAATAAACAATTACATTGTCTGTCTTGTTTAAATTGCCTTGCATTTATTATGTTGTTTAAGGTACAGTCAGAGTTTTCAAAATTGCAGAATTCTAGTCTTTTTAGGAATGTTTAGTAACAGAGTCTATATGATATTAAAACATGTAGTAGAAAATAGTATAAGTTGATAAACAGAATGTATGAAGTGATGAAAAATATGTGTGCATTTTCTTGAGAAATAATGTCTGCTAACATCAGAACAGTTGTTCACTAAAATAGATTTGTAAAGGGAGGGAAAGTTTTTGGTTTTTTTTCAGTTGCAAGATCTTCAAAAGACTTGTTACCTGTCTTATGTGTGCATGGTGTACTGCGCATATAAGCACTGATGGACATGCCGTATGACTTCCGTATCAGAAAAACAAAAACAGGAGTAACCATCTTACTCTGTTTTCCTTTGACAGTGGCACAGAACTCCAACAACCCAGGAGACTGATGGCTTCCAGGTGAAGAGACCTGGGGATGTCAGTGTGCGATGTACATTACTCCTCATGTTGGATTACCAGGTAGTACTCTGCTCTTGGCACAGAGAATTAGGACACAATTTGGGGCTCCCCAGTACAAGAGGAATGTGGAAGTTCTAGAGAGGATCCAGCGTAGAGTGACAAAGATGATTAAGGGCCTGGAGCTTCTATCTAATGAGGAAGGACCAAGCGAGCTGGGCCTGTTTAGCCTGGCGAAGAGAAGATTGA
>VZSV01000363.1:0-35719 GCA_013398735.1 Nothocercus julius | reverse complement strand
TTCTCTGGAAATCTTCCAAACCTGTCTGGATGCGACCGGGTGCCCCATGCACTGGGTGTCCCTGCTTGAGCAGGGGGTAGGACTAGATGATCTCTAGAGGTCTCTTCCAACCTCAACCATTCTGGGATTCTGTAATAGAGCAAATTCACTGTCACATATACCAGAAAAAAAGTACTTGGGCTCCAAATATCACATTTTCCAAAGAGATTAGAACGATACCAAATTAACTGACAGATTATTTGAAATATAAAGGAGGCAAGTAGATTTTTGGTATAGTCCAACAAAGATTTTTTCTTGGCACTATGATAATTAATATTTTCCTACTTGCAAGATGTATATACTCTTAATTAATAAATAATACATTCAGTAAAATAATGGTAATAAACTCCTAAATAAATAAATTGAAAGTTTAGATGTGATAAAGACTGAAAAGATTATTTATAGCAAATTATCTCTTACTGTTTTGTAAAATGAATATTAGCAGGAATAATTGTTTTATGAGCACTGTAAAACCGTGCTGCTAGTGGTAAAGGATCGAGGTTGCACATACAGGGTAAAGAACTGCATCTTAAATTGCAGTGAGTATGACATCAAAACTCAAAATCTTGGACTTAGAGAACGTTTAAATAAGATACATGAGTTCTGTGTGAGGTACTGCATGGTACAGTTGAAAGGGGGGCCGCTTTAGCTAGTGGTGTAGAGCTGTGGCAGCCATTTTTCATGGTAGATGGCACAGTTTACCTGAGTTAATTAGGTTTGGGTTACACCGTCAGTTGAATCTTGCATAAGCCACATTGGCCCTGCAAAGGATTGGTTTTATTTGGTCATTACTCTTACTTGTTGCTAGGCATTCCTGCTTCCTCTCTTTTGCTTGGACAAGTTTTTATTCTACTAGTAGTATTTGTGGGCTGAACATGTATGCAAGAACTGATCCATTTGAAAGCTAACGAAACTTTTTCCTAATTCAGTTCCCTGATCCCAGTCACAGCAAACAAACAAACAAAAGACTCCAGGTAGCAAAATTAGGACATTCTGTCTTGGGATAGATGAGGAAAAGGCACAGAAGAGGAAAGGGCACAATTTCAGACTCTCCTTTCCTCCCTACTACCTAAAGTCAATGTGTGTGTTGAGGGGAAAAAGAAAAATTCCCCCAACTCGGCATGTAACTTGGCATTATCTGAGGCATGTGACTGATGCTCTGCCTACATAGCACATGTACAGTGTCCCTTTGTCCTTTCAAACCCTGTGGAAGTAGCTTCATTACCCCTAGGAAACCCTGTTCAGTCTTACCATCTTTCCATAACTTATTGAGCTTCATCCTAATTCCTGCTATGCTGTTTAAAAGTCTGTTGCAGGAGATCATTCCTGATTGCAAAATCAAATTTTAAGATTTTTAAGCAGCATAATAAAGTGACTGCTTCTAGCAATCTCAAAAGTGAGGATACAATGAGGAAATGAATTTATTTTATTCTCGTCTTTGGATAAAAGTTGAATTACAAGCACAGTGATCTCCACAGGTGCTGAGCTGGGACAAGGCCCTCTGGGAGTTGGTAGGGCAGAGCTTCTCTCCCCAACTTTTCAATAACCTCCCCTCCAAATACAGATTATTTGATCTCCCTAGGAGATGCACTGTGCTGACAGCTGAAATGCAAGGAGTTAGGCGGGGCTCAACTCCCTGCATTGAGTGGGACTCCATGATTAACTAGCAGCAGAGTAATTGGGGGGCAGGTACTGTTGTGTGAGTGGTCCAGCAGCAGCAGACCAGCTTCATACTTAGAGCAGAAACATGCAAAGACCTTGTTTGTAGATAGTCTCAGCAGACAGTAGTGGTAGGGGTACCCCCAAGGTCTTGCAGCTGCCAGGTTGGCGTGTCTAAGCTCTTACTACATGGCTGCAGAGAGGTCTCAACTATCAAGGTTCCGCAGAGCTTAGGGAGCCAGGAATTTAAAACCTGTGCAACAGAGGCAGTTCTACTAGGCAGTAGTAGTATCCTTTTTTTAGTCATGCCTTAGGCTAAAACCTGCTAATACCTACACTAATCCATGCCAAAATCTTGTTCTTATTAGAAACTGTTCCAGTTTAGTTAAAGCTTTGTGCATTTCTGAGGTTCAGGAATTGTGGGGTTCATGCTATCATACAGAGGTACATGTGTTTTACCTTTCGTTAGACACAGGCACTTTGGACCCAATACTGTCTCATTGTTCAATGTTTTGAACACGGATGTCCTAGTTCTCATAGTGGGCCGCAGGTGCTAGCTAAATGAAAATAAATTGTGAGAAAGTAAGTGTTAGCTCCAGCAATTTACTGAATTCAAGTAAAGGTGGATGGCCAGGAGCAGTCATGTAAGATAGATGGCAAGAAGCAACATGAAGCGTGACCTAAGAGCAGCTGATTCTCAAGCTGTAGCTATGGCTTTGAAACACCTTTTTTTTTTTTTTTTTTTGAATTTCACAGTTTTAACTACAGGATTTCAGCTGTAATTTGTTGATTAGATTGGCACATTGGTAGGCTCATTTTACAAACAAAGGGCTCATTTTACAGACTCATTCATTAATGAGTTTCACCAATGTTATGACTAAAGGCAAGAAGATTGATTGTGGACCCAGGAAAAGGTTTTCCTTTATGTCACTGAGCAGAGTACAAATAGCATTAGCAATGTTTAGAGCAATTCCCACTGATGCCTGCTGAACCTCAGTGTTCAATGTACCAAGTACCATGACTTTCGTCATGTGGACAGAAGATTGAACTGATACTCTTTAGAAATAAGTCAAACAAGTCATGGTATCCCTTTGATAGCCAGTGTGCCTGGAATTGAATGAGGCACAGAGGTTCAGCGTTCCTTTTCATCCGAAGACATAGTTCTTCTGAAGCATGGTGGAGGAACACACCCAAGCAACTTGTATTTCTGTAAACTCTGCCACTGAATTGGATATTTCTTCTGAGGGGCAAGGTCCCCAGAAAATTAAAACCAAAGCTTTATACCTTTGCATCTGTCTGCTTTTCTCTCCATCTCCTTCTCTTTCTGCCACAGCCTCCACAGTTTAAGTTGGATCCAAGATTAGCCCGTTTGCTGGGGATACACACACAGACCCGATCAGCCATCATCCAGGCTCTCTGGCAGTACATCAAAACAAATAAGCTGCAAGACTCCCATGATAAGGAATACATTAACTGCGACAAATACTTCCAGCAGGTAACTCCTTTTTCAATGCAGTACCTCTTCAGAGACAGAATGTAGTATCTTTTCACAAATTCTGGAATGGCAGAAGTACTGAATTGTAATTTCTCATAATAATCTGTGGTTTCTTCAATACAGAATAGCTTTCAGCAGACACTATTACTAATATAACAAGCACCCTTGTTGTGTGCCAGCATTGTCAAAAATGTATTTAGTTGTTCATCACTCTCACACCAGTTATGGCTTTTCCAGAAAGAAGGATGTTGTCACTGTCTTGAGTACTCCATCTTTTTTCAAATATACTGTTATATACCAATAAACATCAAATAATCTGCTTATTCTGAATGGCAAATCATCCAGAGATACGCTTCCATTTTTCTTCCCTTCTCTTCCCATCATCTATGCAGAAAACTTGGCAAATATAATCAGAAAGTCAAATTTTCCTAAATCTATTTCAAATTATAAGTTATTCTCAATGATCTGCATAATATTTTGAAAGTGATACATTTAGATTTTTTCTTTCAAAATGACCTCTGGAATTAACCAAAAAGAATGCTCAGAGGCATCTCCACCTTTTCTGTTAATAAGATTACATTTGCTTTGTACAGATACTGTTAGATGAGCTATCACAATCTCCATGGGCTTGTTTTTTCTGCAACTTCAGTATAACAAACTTACTTTGAAAGCAACCGAAGGTAGAGTGTTTGTGACATGCTCCTGCTTAGGGAAAGTGCCAGCAGATATGATAAAAGTGAATAATGTTTTAGTGGGCATGGGATGTGCGTGTGGTAGTTAGTGTGTTCTGGTTTTCTTTTAAACCATTCGTTTTCAGTTACTCATTTCTCCCTCCCTTCCCAACTCACCACCACATTTTAAAGTTGAATAATGCTTGAAATTGCCGGGGTTTTGCACACTTGAATAAAATAATCCTGAGATTTTGAGTATTTTTAGGAATATAGAGCCACGTGATCCTATGGATTGTATGGATCCTTCTGCTTTGCTTGAGAACTACAGTGTGTAATCTTTTTCATATATTTTGCAAATTTCATCATAAAACCATATATATACATTTTTTGTCAGAATCACTAGACTGTTGCCTGTGATGCTTAGGTCATTTGATTTCCCTTCTCAATCTGCAGGCAGCCTAGTTTTGTCTGTGTCACCCTGAAGAATATGTGATTGGAGGGAGGTGAAAAAAATTTCAAAAATCATGAGCAAAACAGAAAAGGTAAACAGGGAGTGATTGTTTATTGCTTCCCTTAATTTTTTTAAAAAAAAGAGGTCATTATCTGCAGCTGGCTTCAAAAAATGCAACCTGGCTTCAGGTTGCAAATTAATAAGCAATAAAGCATAGTTAAAAATGTAACTGCTTAGGATAGGACATCACAGATGATAAACATTTATACAGGTTTAAAAAGTGATAATAAAAATTAATGGAAAACAAATTAATGTGCTATTATAAATACAAGGTAATTACAAGCCTTTGGAGGTTGGAAGAATTTTGGGGGAAAGCCCGGTATATGTTTCCCCTGTTCTTACATTCTTCCTCAAGCATAGTGTGTTAGATGAATCCTTTGTCTGACCCAGTACAGCAGGTCATACCTCACAACAGTGCATGACAGCCCTTTAATGTTGATGCCTCTGTGTATTTTCGTTTTCAGTGTAACATTAAGAACTTCCTAGAATGAGAGCTTGCTGGAAACATCTTCTCTTCCTGTACCTCCTCATGGATATATTAGCTCATAGGTCTCCTTTGGATCAGACATCCTTCAGGAATACCAGCAGACCTGATAATTGCCCTAAGTCTTCTCACCTTCGATGAGTCAGATGACAGAGTTGGGAAGTAGTTGATTGCTCCTCTACAAGGCTGACTCTCAGTACATGCAGGAGCTGGCTAGTATGGGGTAGTTTTATAAAATGCAGTGTTTCTATAGATTTAAAGCGTGAATGGTGTTGATTTGTGTTGCCTTTCTCCTTAGATCTCTGTCTTGTTTTGTTTTCACCCAGATACTCTAAGACTGATATAGAGGGAAGGGAACTGGGGTTCTAGTCTTGTGCTCTTTCTAGTTTGATGGTATTTCTGCAGTGTACAGACACTCTGTGTCTGTATACATAACTCCCAGAAAAAAAGTCACAACCATAGCTGGAAAACCCTAGATTCCTAAGAGAAGCAGAAGACAGCACATTGCTACTCTTACCATTTCTTTTTAAATACCTGGCTTCCCATTTGGTAAGCTGGCTTTTCTATATGCTGTGCTGATGTGCTTGCAGTTATGCCTGATGATACAGTGCAGTACAGTGTAAAAACTTACCCCTGAATGAGTTATATTGGACACCAACATTACTATAGTCATATTGGCTTTAAGAGGCACTGGATGAAAGTTGAGATAATGAATTTTGCCTGAGTGGGTAGAGACAGGCACATGAGAAACGTTAGGAAAATTCCATACAGCCTTTGTTTCCCCCCCAATTCCATGTGTCTGTCCTTGCTCTCTTTTCTCTCCCTGCAGTTCTAGTCTCTGTTAGGAGTCTGATGTGAGCATTGTGCCAGTGCAACAGCAGATTGGAGTTTGGTATGCAAAGGTTTTGAGCAGCAAGGCAACAGTTTTTACTATCAATTGTCAGAAATCATATTTATAGTAGTGAGTTGCAGGCTCAATAGGTATCTATCCTTCCTAGATGTTTAGAAACTAACTGGATGAATTCTTGGGTGGAAACAAGGCCAAAAAATTAGATAAGTGGATTTTAGAATTGGCTAAGAAGGATCCTTTACTATTTAGAAACACTGTTTACGTCTGTGGGCGGATTTGAAATTCACTCTGTTACAGGAAGAAGCAAGAAAAGAGGTCCAAATGTATTTAAGAAGCTAGACCTTTTCTTTCTTTCCAGTATTTCTCCTACCAAAATCCCTCACTCTGCAAAATTATGAATTCCAGAAGATATTGTATCTAAGGAACCTCAGCTCCATAACAGAACAGATCTGATATTTATATTGGTTCTACCATTTGATAGCCCATCCTTTTCAACGCTGCCTGCGTCCTTTACCTGTAGAGCTGCAAAACACAATTCTGCTTATTGATACAATACTGCAAGTAGCATCCTTTATGTTGACTAAAATTATTTTCCCTAGGACATATTTTTATTTTCTTCTGCAGAGACCTTAACATTTTTACAAATTGCCCCTATGCAACATAAAACGATAATGGCAAAACATGCCTCCAGTATATTTTAAGACAAATGTTAATATCAAAAAGTTTATTTTTTTATTTTAAATGGAATACCTTTAGGGAAAAGACTGTTCACCTGTTCAGAGCTCTAATACTCTCAGTAAGAATAAAAATGCTTTAATGACATTTCAGAACATTTCAGATGTGAAGAGTTGTTCTAGGCTCATGGCAATGCATTAGAATTATTCACAGAAAACAAAAATCAAAAAACTGCATTCTTTGATCCATTTCAAAAGATTTTTTTTTTTTTTTTTTTTCTCTGAGTCCCATTTAACTTTCAGAGTGTGATAAAGGGAAACCAATGAGATGGTGACAAGTGGAGGAGTGGATTGTGTCTAAGATGTTACTTAGGTTTTGGCTAAAAATAAGTAAAACTGTTGAAATTCTGGATGTTGTTGTTGTTGTTTTTCTCTTTTTTTCTTTCTTTAATGTAAAATATTTTATGAAACAGGCCCAGAGGTCGTGGTGGGGAAAAACATGCTTTTATGTTTTCTCTGGAGGAAAAAAAAAAAGATTTTTTTTAAGTACTCTGCCACAGACCCAAGTTAGAGAGGAGTTGGTCATTTCCCCCTCATCTCTGATGCTGTTGATGTTGATCATCTATTGCAGTGAGCTGTGCCCTGCAACACCTATAGCACAGGGAGGCACCTGAAAATGTCATCACCTGAAGCAGTTGTCAGCTGCCCAGATAAGTGTAGTGGCAATCTATAGGGGCAGAAGTATCTGTACTGTGTATAGACCCAGAATTAAGCAATGCTTTCAAAATCACTTTACTCTTGAACCTTTGATTTCTTACTTTCTTGTTTAATTGCAAGTTAGGTTTTGGACAGGAGTAGCATACTTTATTGTGTTTCAGATCTTTGACTGTCCACGGCTAAAGTTTTCTGAAATTCCTCAGAGACTCACCAACCTGCTGCTGCCACCAGACCCTATTGTGATAAACCACATTATCAGGTAAGCTGTGCAAACAGCTCAGAGCTGTCCTGTGCAAAACATTCACTGTAAAAAGTAAAGCAATAGGCATAGTAGTAGGGATCAGAATGCAGCTTTTCTCTTGGCAGGTGACTCCCCTGGACTTTGTTATAGGTTCTCTGTTGTTCTGGCCTATAAAACTCTGAATTGTTTTCACTGAAATGGCACTATTTCCAAAAGAGAAGGCAAAATTTCTTCTTTTCCTTCTTATCACTGCTAGAATAGCATTCAGAAGGTTGGTCAGGTTTCTTTACTAAGGGGAGAGAAATGAGCGTTTCAATTCAATTAGGATTTGAAGATTGAAGTATCTTTGCTTCCAGGGCAACGGGGAGGGAGGAGACAAGGGGAGAATGTTTGAAAAACTTTATTAGACTGAAATATCAAATAGAATCAAATTTTACACAGTGAGGTATTGTAAGGTTTTTCTTTTTTTTGTGCAGGATTCAGACACAAAAATGCTTAACTAGCAACTATAATGCATTACCTATTAAAAATCTCCTCCTGTGCCAGTGAGTTGCTAAGTAGCTAATGTGGTACTTCAAATGATGCTGGATACTGGAGATGAATTGTAGCAAAGTATTGAATTAATAGATATGTCCTATGGAAGACACGTCTTCCACAAGTCATGGAAGATTTTTTATCACTTATGTGACAGGAAGACATGCCTGGCTACATTCTTTGAAGAGTTAAACAAGCATATGGATAAAGATTATTTGCTTTATATTGTGTACTTATATTAAAAAAAACTTTCGCCAAAGTTCTTCACAGAAATCCCTACAAATCTTAAATTGTCCTCGATTAGTAATTTATTAGAAGTGGAGCAGGAAAGATGATAATGTTGAACAGCTGATACATTCTAGAGTAAAATGGAAAAATCCATTCTTTCACAGGCAAAGTCATGCATGTAGGAAAAGAATGATCCTAACATTACCTACAAAGTAGTGGTCTCTAAATTCACCAGTTCCTCTTAAGGATCTGGGAGTCATTACAGTGCTGCATAACTGCAAAAGTCTAGGAATTAATAGAGAAGGAAGTGAGAAGCAAATACAATGTCATGACATGCCCTCATCTGGAGTGGCGGTGTACAGCTCTGATTATCCGATCTCAAAAAAAATAAAGATACAGTAAAACAGAGAACGTACAAGAATGGTATTTATCAGTGGGGATTTCCATGGAGGCTGGAATTATAACTGGTCTAAGGAAGGTACTGGACAATTTAATAAAGACTATGTCCATTAATAGTGATTAACGCTGATGGTGCAGATAAAATCTGTGCCTCAGAAGTCTCTGAATTCTGACTGATGATAGATGAGAGATTCCACTAGGATATAGCTATATACGAAGATGTCCTATTCTTAAACTCTGCTCACAGCATCTGCAATAGGTGTTATCAAAGAGTGTGTAATGGGCTGGATGGATATTTATTCTGATTGATTATGGCCATTCTTATGATCTGTTATCCTCTCCGTAGTGTTGACCCCAACGATCAGAAGAAGACAGCTTGTTATGACATAGACGTAGAAGTTGAAGACCCATTAAAGGGACAGATGAGTAGTTTCCTTCTTTCAACAGCTAACCAACAGGAGATTACAGCATTGGACAACAAGGTACTAGCCCAAGAGAAAAGGAGTTAAAGTATCAAATGGAATATATACATATACTCAATGTGTATTTATGTGTGGGTGTCAAAAAGAGTAATATTGTGAGATATGTATATTCCTGTTGAACGTGCTTCAAGGGGTAAGTCAGTCACATGTGATTGCAGTGCAGTGGGGTGAGCGGAATGCCACCCCAGGACATGATCTGGAGCCTCATACAATTGCAAAGGTGGAAGGTGGCAGAAGCAGAGTTTCCTCACAAGTAATGAGTAAGGAGTTCCCTGGCAGGTGACAGAATGTGTATCACGATCGGAGTGATACAGAGTTTTAGACACTTTGAAACTAGGAGAGAAAGTAGCATCATCCTGCAGTAGAATCTAAAATAGATCAAGGGACTGACAGTATGAAAGTGCTTCTTTTACAGCATTGACTCTTGAAAAAAATCTAACCTGCTCCTTGTAGATCAAGTTAATCCTGCCTCAACAGTAGCCATGAGAGATAAATGTGAAATTAAAATGATGGTTCAAGAGGGCTTCATAAGACAGTGGAGCAAGAAGTGGGATGGTGCTAAAAGGAGATGCAGTATGATGAAAGTGCAGAAACACAAGCATGTGGAAGAAAAATTAATACTGTAATTCAGGCGAGATGAAAGAAGTCTTGACATACAGAAAATAAGGTTTAAATAATGGTGCTTGTAAATTGGGAAATAGAAATAATTTGGTTTGATTTATACTAAGCCAATAGGAAGAGACAAAGAGTCTTTCAGGAAGTTCCCTCTGAGTATGAGGAAAAACTTCTTGACTGTGAGGGTGCCAGAGCCCTGGAACAAGCTCAGAGAGGTTGTGGAGTCTCCTTCTCTGGAGATCTTCCAAACCTGTCTGGATGTGACTGGGTGCCGCATGTCTTGGGTGTCCCTGCTGGAGCAGGGGGTTGGACTAGATCATCTCTAGAGGTCCCTTCCAACTTCAACCATTCTGGGATTCTGTGAGAGCATGTGGTTAGGTTGAAAGGCAGCAGCCTTCTGGGTATGAGCAGAGAGCCAAGTAGACCAAAGAGATCGGAAACAGCTGGGGTAAGAACACCGGCACAACTTCCTAGTAGGATAGAAGAAAGAAGAAAGAAACTGAACTACTAGGAGAATCTGAGCAAGTAGGTACTATAAGAACATTGCATTCAGTCCTAGAATATTTTCATCTTTCTTTTTTCCACCATCTCCATGTTCCAAATTCCTATCAGTGCATGGACAAAAACTGTAACTTTCTACTCAAGATTGTTGCTACAAAATTTAGGTATCTAAATATTATACTGGATGGAAATTTAATTAGTACAGTTAAAGTAGAATAGTGTGTGACATAGCTGAACAGATAGTAAATGTCTGCTTTAGGCTGAGATAAACTGCGTTGTAATCTCCACAATGACTATATTGCCGTGATCTCTTCTGACAATAATGGGAGCTTAGAAACATAATTGTATGCCAAAACATTTAGGTGGCCAAATTTAGTTATAGTTATCTCAAAATGAGTTCTGTCCTAGGTAATTTTCCAGGATGAGTCTCTCCCGTGCCATTTGCAGAGGTAAATTAATGCAGAATTCCTGCTTGCTATTTCCCTTTTAAATGCTTTCAAGGACCACATTAATTGCTTTATTGCAATTTTTTATTCAGCAGCCATCGTATCTGGCTAAATTGCTATGAGGAACCTCGTATTCTAGATGCATATTGTGCACGCACTGCCACAGAACAGCTCACGGCAGTAGATGCAGCTGCAAAAGCTGAATAGCAGGAAAATCAGTTGGAACAATTTGGCAGAATTGTCTCCTGTGGTCACCAATGAGGATCATGTATGCTTAAAGTAATCATATGTCTTACCAGAGTGATAAGCTCTGTAGAGAGTCTGTATTAGAGAGTCTGTCAGAGGGACTGTCAGCCAGCTGTGGGTAAACGAATATGGTTCTCAGAGCCAGGGAAAAGAGGTGTGACATAATATACCTGAGTTGATGTTGTGACACAGAGTCAGCAAAGCTCTTGTTTGTTTATTCCTAACACAAATATATGTGTGTGTATATATATATATATATATATAAATCTGCAATCTTTGTACTATTTTAAAGGGGATTTGAACACCTGCATTGCTAAGGATTCCAGTAGTGTTTGAGGTATCTGTTGTTTTATGGCTCTTGAGAAATGTTCTTCTCAACAGTTACTGTTAACCCAGTTGGTTCCCAGGCTATATAGGCTTGCATGCAACACACGTAGGCTTATTCTGCTCCCAGTGCAGTGATATTCTCCCCTTCCCCATGTCTTTATCATCTTTGTTGAAGCATTTGCTACCACAAAGTTTAAGCTGTGATTAAGTGAAGTTACTGAGGTCATTTCTGGGCTCACAGGCATTGACTACTCTGCTGCTGTCTGTACGATTTGCAGTTATGCTGTCAGAGTCCTCTAGTGGAACCTCAGTGCCTGCCAACAAAGAAGGTTTTATGCAGCATCCCTGCATCATTTTCACAAATAAGCAATGATTTTAACTTGACAGAAGGCCAGTAGTGTAGGCCAGTTGTGCCTACACTAGTGACTTTGTTGGCATAGCCAGATCAGGAGAGGATGACTCTTCACCCCATACTTGGCCGCATATACAGAAAATTAAACAAGATGGTTTTATAATCTTAAACTAAAACTTTAGAGGGACAGAATATCAAAAGTTTGCTTTTGTGTGTGTGTGTCAGTATGCCCCAATGGCTTGTTGACTGTCCTTCCACTGATCATACTTGGTTCTGTTATCCAGGATGATTATAGCGCCTTGACTCATCTTTGGAGTCTTCATTCTCATCCACTGGTTAATGTAAAATTCTTTGATAATATTTCTGAAGGAATGACTGATTTTCTGTAAATTTTCCATACCTCTGGTTGCTCCTTGTTCCCACTCATCTTTTTTTTTATCGATCATGATGATTTTAATAGGCTTTCTTGCAAGAAAGAGTCTAGAAGTTTGTTGCTATTTTGTAAGTTTATTTAATATGGACTTATCAGGCAATCACAAGAACAAATGTTAAGCATCATGACAGGGTAACCGAAGTTATGATGTAGATTAACCAAGGTAATAATTGCTTTCTTACACTGGAGATTGTTTAAAGACATACTTAGACAGCAACTTTCCATGAAAATCCCAGACTTGACAAAAAAGACTGAGTGTGCACAGCAAATTCTTACATCATTCAGTGACACGAGTTAGCTCTTCAGTATTGTTTTTAGCATGCCATCCAGCAGTTCAGTGCAGTAAAGAAGAATCCTGTATATACTTAGCTGCAGAAATATATGTGAAACAAAAATGTGACTGCAACATTGGAGTTAACTCCCTCCTTCAGAGGAAAGATGTCTCGGGATGCTTTGTAAGTCTGTGGTATCCAATTGTCACCTTTGTATGTGACACGAAACTCAAAGAAGCTAACAGAGCTCACATCAGGGTCGCTGGAGCATGGGATGAATTAAGTAACATCTGCTTTTTTTTTTTTTTTTTTTTTTTCAGATTCATGAGACAATTGAATCCATAAATCAGTTAAAAATACAACGTGATTTCATGCTGAGTTTCTCCAAAGATCCCAAAGGATACATTCAGGACCTTCTCCGATCCCAAAGTAGGGATCTTAAGGTGAGCTAAGGTTTGAAGAAGAGTAGATGGTGGAATCAGAATGTTATAGTTAAATGTGTGGAATGTATAGCTAGAACAGCCATGATGGAAAATGGATAGAGGAAAGACAGTGAGTGTAACTCTACAGTCCCAGAGCAGAAAGTATTCAGGAATGACAGATCTGGCTGTATTCCACTTCCAGGGGAACAGCAGTGCTTAATGGGTTGGTAGGTGAATCTATGGTTAAACAGTATGACTGGAGTACAGGGCGATATTGGTTTAGTAGGAATGGAAAATTCAAGCTCTGTGAAACTCAGCAAGAGGATCCTATATTACAACAAGACAGCCTGGGGCTTCTGACAGTTCACAATTTAACCCTTTTTAAGAAACAGGCAGATTGAATATCAGCTGGTTTTGATTTTAGTGTTGAGATACCCAAGGACTGGAATGTAGGTAAATTCAGTTGTTTGTCAGCAAAAATGAAGATCTGGTTTCTCACAGAGTTTCATACTTTTTGTCTTTAATTCAGATAATTAAATAATATTTAATTATTGTGTCATTCAAATATAAACATTTAGCTTGAGCTAGTCATTAGTCTCTCAAAATTTTGCTGTTAAAATTATGATAGTTAATAATTATTTATATTTATATAAGGAGGAGAGGCATCTGAATGAATGTTTAAATAAAGCAGCTTTCAGGTTGAAGAGCTTACAGATTGAGGTGTTCTGGAGCTTCTCTGGCTGCATGTTTTCTGTTGTTTTATTATCTCCCTGACTGACACCCTGTCCCCCAAATCCTTTCCTATGTTGTTTTGTCCTGCCGAATCAGACTTACGGTTGCAATGCGCTACTCTGAAGAAGATGCTGTTAATTTGTATTTCCCCTTGATTCTCTGGTGCTGGAGAAAGTTGTTAGACTTTTTTTTTCTTTTTAATTGCTTGTTCAAATCTTGCTCTCTTGGCACTTGTTTAAAGTAGCATGCATATATTTTGACTCTCGGTAAATTTGAATGTTTTTCTATGGTGTAGAAGAGTTATAGTTAAAAAATGCTATTATCTTTGTTGCAGGTGATGACTGATGTGGTTGGAAACCCAGAAGAAGAACGCAGAGCTGAATTTTATCATGAGCCATGGTCCCAAGAGGCTGTGAGCAGATATTTCTATTGCAAGGTAAAAAGGAATGAGCCACACCGCTGGCTTATAAATGAACCTTTCTGTCACTGAACAAGTGAATCTGCAGAACTGTACAATTTCTCATTTTCTTTCAGATCCAGCAGCGCCGTCAGGAACTGGAACAGTCTCTGGGAGTGCGTAACACATAAGCACACTGCTCATGAGATCCCATTGGCATCTTGACCACAGAACTAGTGGACTTAATGAGTGTTACTTAGCTCTCTATTACACATGGACCTATTTCCTGACTGAATAAGCACGTGCCATCAGCACAGCAGTCAGGACACCAGCTTTAGAGTGACCCTTGAAAATCCGGCCCATGGGGGTGTGTCTCAAACCATTCCAGGCCAGAGACAGCAGAAGATTTCTGTGCTCCATGCAGGTGTCAATGTCAAAGAAGATTAAAGGTTCATTCATTACTTTTCATCATTAATTTTTAGTGGAAAGTTTAGACACTACGCAGCTTTGGGCCATATTGGGCTTTGCCATAGAGTCAGGTTGGTACTGGTCAGGGGGGAGGTTGAGATGGGTGTTAAAGGACGCTACAGATATAGAAAAATAAAGGCTGTTCTCATCCTATGTTATTTTAGTTGTTACCTGAGAGTGTCAAATAGTAACTTCACTGGAGTTAGACAAGATAGTCCCTCTTATAGCTGTGGAATGCTTTAATTCCCAAACAAGAGTTTCCATTCCAGATGGAGCAGTGGAAGAGGCCATCTCGCCTTGTGAAAGAGCAACATAGGAGTATTTTCATTCCTGGAATGAAGAGCCTCTCTGAAAGACAGAATTGTAGTCAAGACGTTTCTTCTGCAAATGCCTAACACTCTGTCTTTCCCCTGCCCCTGCAGTGAAAGATGAACTGAAATACATATCAGCAGACAGTCTGGATATTCATGAGTGTGATCAATGTGCCATATCGAGAGGAAGAGGTTTGTCCCCAGGGTAAGAGCCTCTTAGGCATCCTCAATCTCCCCGGGGTTAGCAAGCTGAGGTTGAAGCAAGAATGAGACATTCTGAAAACTGAAAGTAACTTAATGGTGCTTTGTTGATATCTGCCTTGACTACAGCAAGTATTTACAACAGGCACATAAGTAAAATAGGAGATTTCTTAAATTTTACTCTCTGTGCTTGTCATTAGGGATCAGCACTGAAAAGATGCAGAGTCTAAGCGGTACAACTTCATATAAGTTCATACAACGATGTTCTCTTTCCTTCAGGGCATTAGGAGACTCCCTAGATTGGTCTCGCATTCTGATCATAGGTGAACTGCCTCTTCCTATGAATTAATCAGTTCCCCATACTTGATATTTACTGGTTTTGTAGGATGCAGTTGAGTTATAAAGCACTGTCAGCATTCAATAGCATAGATGAAGCATCCCTTGGAAACAGCCTTCGTAAATGTACACCAAATTCAGACTATGGAAATTACCCTGTATTTACTTGGAAGCAGTGACATCTGCACCCACCTCCCCAAGTTTTTTAATTCATAGATTAGCTTGTGATTAATGACCCAGTGTGATTTTTAGTTCAGAAAGCAGCTGCCAAAGTATAGCTTTGTGTTCTGATGATGCAGCCTAGAAGAGGATTTTGATGCTACACCTTTCTTTCACTTTCATAGAAAGAGAATCAAGTTTGCATGGGGTGAAGGGAGGCCGCTGTTCTGAATAATATTGCTTTGCTGTAATGTTGTATTTTTCTCCTCTACTGTCTTTGCCAGTTTCACAGTTGAACGTAAAGATTTCTTCTGTCCAGTCACAAAGTTTTCCCTCTTTATTTAATGCCTCTACTTCCATATTAGCAGTTGCATAGCTTTCTCTCTGTTCAGTGTGTTCAGAAAAATCTTAAAAATTTTACACTTTATGGCAGTACCATCATGCACATCCATTGGTGTAAGAAAAAAGCACAGCTGTACTCTTGGCCCTGAGCATTGAGGCCTTTTACTAGGAATGGCTTGGTCTGGATTTTTTTTTTTTTAATGTTAAAACCCTGCCTTATGTTTAAACGTGAAATCCTTCAGTCTTAAAACTGGGTCTAGTGAGGGACTGTGAGGTTGCCAGACAGTAAATGTCCTTCAGACATTCTTTTCTGTAAGAGTCCACTAATTGGACTACGAGCAAGCATCATGAAGGAAACCAGTGGGGGTCACCTGCTCCTGTGCTTCCGTATTTATTACACTGCTGCGTCAGTTGTGTGCATGCTGTCCAGTGTATAAAGCTCTTTCTGTTTGTGGTAAACAGAGCAGCTACAGTCAGGCAATGAATTCACTCTCCAGGAATAAGAAATGCAGAACAAGATATGTAGGGATGTGAGATGGACATGGGACTGGGATAGATGTCTGCAGGATATCTGCTGGGAAAATTTATTTTTAAGGACTTTCCCATTCAAGTGGCAAATACTTGTATGGGGAAATGTCAGTCATGTGCCACAGCTGGCAAGACTATGGAGCCCAATCTGCTTTAAGAACCTATCTGTAAAATTGATTGGATGAGTCTGTTTACTAAATTGAGAGAGACTAGTGTAGTGTAGCTGCCCAGGGGACGCATAACAGCGTCACTGGAAGGTAAATCTCTGTTAAGCATCAGTGTCACTGCAGTGTGCGTGGGGGTGTATGCCAGTCAGCCAGTATAGGTGGTGCCAAATATGCCAAGCCAAAATCTGAATTCTTATCCCACTTTGTGCCTGCATATATGTGTGTGAGACTGCATGAGTGCATGCTTGTGTGTGTGCGCAAACATGTGTGTGTGCACATGCATGTGCCCTTCAGCCAGTGGAGATGGTGCTAGATAGGCCAAGCCAAAATCTAAATTTTATCCCACTACTCCTACTGTAAATAAAAAGGCCATTTCCCAGTGATGAGTCTTAGAAATAGCTGCCAGGTATCTTTCGTGGGGTGAGATTGGCTTTCATATTTTGATTTGTTTTTCCCCGTGTTCAGAAGCAGTTCAGGTCTTTTACTGAAAAGGCAGAGAGAGATTTCATCCTGCGCTCCAGGATGCAACTAGGAGCTTGTCGGTTTGCAAAAAAAGTAAGAGAAAATATATGTAAAGCGAAACAGTGGAGCAGTACTGAGAACTGGACCAAAAACTGCTTAGGCATGCAAAAATGAAAGGTAATGGTACTGAATGAGCATGTAATTGTGGCAGACTTGGAATGCTAAATTCATGTTAAGATGGTTGTGGATTTTTGTGTGTGTGTAAAAGAAGCCAGGAAGATTGTTAAGGTCTTCAGTTTCTGCCAAATTATAGTGCAAATCTGTGTGTGCTGCAACAAAGCATTCTGTGCATAAAAACAGTTAACAATATATAAAAAACATAATAATATAGATTGTTAGAAAATACGGCATAAAACCAGGAGAGAGTTAAAAGCAGAAATCCTGGAGCACCAGTAGAAGGGAGATGCATCTTGGAGCTGATGTGTTGATGTGGCAGGTTTGAAGCAGTCCTTAGTCTTCAGTGCTGCTGGCCATGAGTCAGGATTCAGACCAAGTGCTTTCTAGAAATTAAAAGGAAAACAAATGTTTTATTATGGAAGGACAATGCCAGTCTAGAGGGAAAAATACAGCAGTGAGGAAAAAAAATGGAGCAGAGTCACTGAATTGCTGTTAATGTGCAGCACGGGATAATGTGCACAGTGCTGCTGGAAACTGAGGCTCCTACTTTTGCCAAGATTGTCATCAGGTGCTGGAGATATTTTGCTTGGTTTTTGTGTTGCAAGTTCTTCCACGGGTAGGACAAAGAGATAAGGGGGGAAATGAAAGTTTATTTTCTTCTCCTGAAGAGAAAATTCTCCTTTCTGTAATTGCTCTGTTTTTTAATAGGATGTGTCTGTTCTGCCAGATCCTGTACAATAAACCTCCTTTCCAATCTCATTTAAGAGAGAAACTCCATTTAAAAAAAAAAAAAGGCAAAACACAACTTTGGGTTTGTGAGAGTGAGAGAACAAACGTATGAGTGTAAGTGAGGGGGAGACCCCTCCACTCTGTAGCCACTGTATCTTTGCTGTACGATGCTGAGTGATTCGTAGAAAAGCTTTTAACAATAAATACTTTCTTTCTTTGTATCTTTTTTGCTTACGTCTAGCTCCACAAAGAAAATTCCAACACTTCCTGTATGTAAAAGCAATGCTATAGGAGTTCTTTTTTTTTCATACATTTCTGCTACAGGAATTCATATCTGAGAGCTAGAAAGAGCTTGTTTTCTACATAAAACTGCTTAGAGAGCTGAGGATTACAGGTCAAGCCAGGGCTAATTCTTAAGAAACATTTAGACTACTCAATGGTAAGAAATTGGTGCAAGAGATTATAATCCCCAAACTCAGATACCATTATCAGGATTAATCTGGAACAGCTGGTTTCTTTCCACTTCTGACAACAACTCTAATCTTCTCCAGGTTTCAGATCTCAGCTCATCTATGTGTCACACACATCCAACCTTTGATGGACCTTGACAGAGGTGGGAACTGTTGTCCTACAGGTCTATCTTATCTGTCTTCATGTCTTCAGTGGACTCCAAAAGTTAGAGTGTCATCCTCTTCAACCACATTCCACAGGGAACAAGTTTAAGCATTGAAAATGGGAAATCTCTTTAACTTTGGAAAGGTCTAGTTCCCACACTTGGTAATTTGGTTTGCATTTATTTTTATCACTGTTATTATTTTTGGTCAATAAAAAAAAAAATGCAATGGGAGCTGGAGCTTGGCTGCTGCAAGGGGGCTGGAGCAAGCTATGCAAACAGCAAAGGTTCTGTGCAAACAGCCACCAAAACTGGAAACATCTGACAGTGCACAAGCTAGGGTCCACCACCCAGCAAGGTGGGCTTTTTTTTCTGGGTTATGGTTAAGGTTTCATAGCCCAAGAGGCTGTCAGAAAAGAACAAGGTATGGGTGCAGAGGGGAGAGCATGAAAGAGGAGAGGAAGACCTAGACATTTTCAGCGTGCAACTGAGCAGCATGGTGAAATGGAAAAGAGAAACAGTAACCCTTTTTCGAACAAGCTTCCAAAAAATTCCTTTATGTCTCTATAAGTATCCGTCCATGGGGGGGGGGAAAGGGGTGCTATTTGGAGGGTTGCCAAGTAAATCTTAGCTGTTGAGACAAAAGTTAGTTTTGCTTATGGGGGTCCGCACAGTTCCTACTGTGGGCAGGAAAAGCAGATACTAGTAACAGCAATCGCCTCTCAGGCAGTAACAACAACCCCACATCCGTGACCCTTCAGAGCAGCAGCAGGCAGCGTGTTCTTCCCCAGTGCTCAGAGGAGGAACACAGACCATTTCTTGTCATTTCTTCACTTTTCCCTGATTAAACCATTTGTGAGAACAATATGAAGAACACATAGGTGACTGCACAAGGATAGATCAGGATGCTGTCCTTTGCAAGGGAAGTTAAAGATAAACCCGGGCTTTTAGTACAAGTTTAGATAGAGCTATTCTGTTGCAAAAAAAAAAATGGCAGTGGTTCAGCTCAAGCTTAAGATACAGTTAAAGGAGAGCTACTCAAGACAGTCAGATTTTAGTTCATGACACAGCTGAGCAGCCAAAAGATAACGTGCCTCAGGTTGAGATACTTTGCACACTGCTAAGGGGGCTGCAAGCTCAGCCACCCAGTTCTTATCTTGCTACTAAAGATTTTATCCTCAGAACCATGGCTTCTTCTAAGCACCCTTAAAACTTACCGCTGACCAGTACTTTGTAATTTTGGCTCCTTTCTTCCAACAAGGATGGGCACATATTAGCCACTGTCAGGGCCCTTAGTGCACTGATAGGCCCTAATGGCCCTGACCAACCCCACCTGAAACCTTCACCCATCCATCCTGCCCATGGGCCTAGGACCTCCCCTGAAGGTCTGTCCTGGGGTTTTGATCTGTGCTGGAGTTACGATATGAGCCTTGGCTAACGCCATGCCTATGCTCAGCCACGGACCTTGCTGATTCTCACTGGGAGACTAATTTCCTGGCTTGTCCTCAAACCTGCCTAGTGGTTGCTAGCTTGTGCCATTGCTGGACTGCATCCTGACACTGACCTGCAGGTTGCCCTCATGGTTTGACCTGAAGCCTGCCTCCCTGTTGTGGGCTTGCTTGATGGCTTGGACTCATGGTTGAAGGTAGCTACCATATCCAGGTTCCTCCTGCTCACCTTGCTGAGGAGCTCTTGGGCAGCGAGCCAAGAGTCAAGTACAGTAACGGGGCCTCACCAGCCCTTCAGGGAGCAGCTGGTCCTTGCTATCCCAACGCTCACACTGCCTCAAGCCTCCTTTACAAATGCTGTAGCTATTCTATCTGAACAATCTTTATCCTCCTTTACAATCACATACAGAGCCTTAAGCCACCACCCTGTCCATGCTTTCATGCTTAGCTCTTCTTGCCCATTCAGCCTTGTGTTATGACCGGTCAGTTTTTTTTCTGTGCACTGCATCTAGCCCTCAAATAGTCCTGGTCCACCCTGGAGGAGTGTTACGCAATCTGACCCTTTCCTGCTGTAGCTCCATAATCTAGGACAGAGTGGGACAAGAAGTGACAGAAAGAATAAAGTTGTGAATCAAATGCATTTCTGATAGCTCTGTGGTGGGGACAAAGTTGCAAGATGCTAATATTTTTTTTCCTTCCCTGCTCACTACATAAGGCAGATCCCAGGCTAAAGAGTTACCACAAGGGGAGGAGGAAGATTGTGGTGATGGTAATTTTAGGCTTATGGTAAGGGGGTTACATTTCAAAAGGATTGAGGGCATAGTTAATTTAGGAAGAAATTTAGGATTAGGAGTTGGATTAGGATTCAAATTAAGTGTTAAATTAGGGGGGGGGGGTTGATTTGAAAAAGGATCCAGATTACAGTTGTTAGGGTTTAGTTAATATAGCATTTCAGCTGAAAGGGTTAACATTTTGGATTAGGGCTTAAGTACCACATTGAAGTTTAGGGTTAGGACATAATATCAGGGGTATGTTCTAATGTTCAGGGCAGGGTTTAGGTTTATATTCTAATTTTAGTGTTGAGGGAGTGAATTTGAGGCTGAGCTTTAGGGGGTGGATTAGAGCCTAGCTTAAATGTAGGGTTGCGACTTAGAAATACAGTTCAGCCTGTTTGTGGCCAGAGAGGTCACAGAAAGATCTCAACTGTCTTCAGGTTTTGTGTCAGTGCTGTCTGTAGTCCCCAAGTCACACCAGGAGGGATGGAGGAGCTGATACTGGAGCAGTTTCTGAGCATCTTGTCCTCAAAGATGCAGTGCTCGGTATGGGAATGTAGCCCTGAGACCCGTGCTGAAGTTGTGGCCCTGCCTAAGACTTTCAGTTGGTGTATCTCATGCTGGCATGTGGGCAGAGGCAGAGGGAAGTAGGGAATAGGCTTCCTGCCCTAGTTGTGGGTTGGGGCTATGCTCACCCAGTAGTGACCAGGTCCTCTTCTGGAGAATCGTTGGAAAATCTCATCTCCTGCTCATCTCCAGAATGGGGTGATGCTGACCCAGCTACTCCTGGATCCTGAGGCAATGTGTATTCCCCCCAAAACAGCCCAAGACACTCCTGAAGATAGTAAAAAGTAGGCAGCTTAATGCAGCAAGACGGCTAAGGGGGAGGACAAGGCCTGTTCTCAAAGACGGTAGGGGGAACAAGATGACCGTGGAAGGGCTGGGACTCTGGCAGCACCCAGCGTGGGTAAAGCCCTAGCCTCCTGCCTGCAGTGTGGGCAGAGAGGCCTGCAGAGCCCCGCCATCTCTTCAGGCACCCCTCCCATGTAGGACCAGCTTCTTCCTGGCACCGCAGCTGAGCTGGAACTTCTTGTGGCCACAAGCTGAGCATGTCTTGCTGCCTCCCACACAACTGTGGGACCCTGGAGCTAGACGGGACCTTGCATGACTAGGACAAGCCCAGTGCTTGCTCCTACCTTCCAGTGGTATTCCCACCTCTTTCAGCAACACCTTTGCAATGTACTGTGGCACTGCTTGTGGCTATCTTGGGTTGGAGCCTGCAGGATGACTACTGTCTCCGTGTCCTCCCCATCTGATGATGGGAGTGAGTGGCGATTTGTGATCAGAACTTATCCTTGTCATTGTAAGGATGCTCATGGTGGACTCACATGAGGTGCAGCTGGGGCTGAGGGTCATGGCCATCTTTATTGAAGATGAGGGGTGATGAGGTAGCTGTCTTGGGACCTTGTGCTTAGCCCCCTCAGGGGGCTTTGTGTAGACTGCCCAGACAAGAACTGCATGTGGCAGCTTGTGGCTGCCCTGCAAACATCTCTGGGGGACTTAGGCATATTGTGGAGGTCTCAGCCCTTTTGTGCAGCCCAAGCTCTCAGACACAACAGTGCACAGCTACCTCCTAGAGCCAATGGGGTTTAGGGATCCTTTCTTCCCTCATGCCAAAATTCTCACTGTACAATGAGTTGGGAGCTCTTTCATTTATACATAAAGGCCCAAAGTCTCTGGGAATTGTGTGTGTGGTTAAGGGCAGGACTAATGCATTTAGGAAGTTAGAGTTTTATTTGGCATGTGTTTTTGTAGGAGTGGATCCTGGGGGAGGGAGGTGGGGTTCCTTTGCCCTGTAATTGTGATCGTGACAGTGAGCATTACTCTTGAAATTTCTTGCTCTGTTTTACGGCTTATCCATTCACTCTCTACTCCCAGGGACTTGGGAATCTGGGGTGGGCAGGGTCTGCCTTGTGTCATCTTTCTATCTCCCTGGCCGGGCTGTCCCCAAACACCTGAGTTCCTCCATGTCAAGCCTCACGGGGCTAAACACTGCCTGGATATCTACATACCTATCTCCATTCCTGGCAAGGTGGGTGTCATAGCGGCTGGCAGGTAGCGTTGTCTGTGGGGTCCTCTTGGAGTCCGGCACACTTTCCTGCCTCCTCTAACTAATAATTCCTGCCTTCTTCCTAGGGCACTGTGGCACCCAAGGTGCCTGGGAACTAGCAGACGCTTTGCAGGAGGGCATGGCATACCATTGAGTTAGAGAGCAAAGTCAGCAGTGATATCGCAGGCGAAGCAAGATCTATGCCTGGAACCTGCTCAGCTTTCTGTTGGCTTTTGGGGTGCATCCCTGTCTTCACAACAAGGCCACAGCAGGGCTGAGCTTGCTGTGTAGGTAGATATGGGGGGGCAGGCTGCAGGTAAGGCAGAGGGCATCTGTGAACATCTGCCTGCGACTTGCATCTCCATCTATGCAAGCAAGTCAGTGGAAAGCAAATGTGAGCATCTGTGTCTGTGCAAGCACTTGTGTGTCAATGAGCACATGTGCTGATGCTGTCTCACAATTTCTCTCCCTTTTTATGAACACAAAGGGAACAGCCATGACAAGCCAGTAAGCTTGTCAAATCAGATGATAATCTGTCACAGCAGTTCATTCTTATCTGCTGGAACATAGTAGGTCAAAAATGCTCACCTATTGCCCTGCGCCGCTCCAGAGACATGGATGATGCTGAAGCACAGGCCCACGGAGAACAGAGTCAAGTGGTCCCCAGTAGCCAGACTGTTGCCATTATTCAAATGGATATTTGTATCCCTTGGGAAACTGGGCTGTTCTCAATCATAAAGCCAGTGTGAAGCATCATCTGGGGGCGGGGGGGAGGACCCTGTAGGGCTGTGTGCTGCTCACGAGTTTCTCATCCCGTGCCAGAAAGGTGCCAGGACTGCCTTGTGCTAGGGGCTTGATGGTACCAGAACAGTGAGGGTGTCCCTGGGGTGGCTGTGAATGCCAGGATTTCTCCTGCCACTTCAAGGCATGCGTGTGTGTGTGGGGGGGAGGGTGGGAGCTTGGAGGGGTCTGGCAATACTCTTCACTATGAGTCCCCAGGGCAGTATCTGTCTGGAGATATATTTGACTTTCCCTGTTTCTTTTTGGTGTGGCCTTTAGGGCTGAGGGTCCTGCTGCAAACAGGCTGGTGTGTGCACCCTCACTCATGTGGACAGTGATGGCCTGGGGGTGTGGAGAGGCAGACGAGCCCTCCAGCAGGATTCTTGCGTGGTGTCACAGGGAGCAGAGCTCCTATGTACCTCGTGTGCCAAAGAGTGTTGGTAAGTGACTAGATGATAATATGTGTCTGTCAATTACAGAGCTGTTTCTTTGTCTTTCCCCTTACTGAGAAGAAATCAATTTGCAGATTGTCTTTCACAAGTAGAGACAAGCAACATACCTTTCCTTCAGTCTGGTGGGGGTTTCACAGTGCACCAGCAATAACATGTGGTCATTGTCAGAGAAGCATTAGAACTGTTACCTGCAGAGAGCAAAAAGAAAGGAGTTATCATAAGTGGACAGTGCTGTCACAGTCAGGGCTACAGAAGAAAAGGTGTTGAGGTATTTGAGTCTTAAAAAGGACTGGATGGGACAGGATTTAAGGTCAGTTTATGTACAGTGCACAATTAGGACAGCCCCAAGCTGACTGTGTAGGTACTGCATTTGGGGAAACAGCAAGCTCACAGAAGAAAGGTTAAAGCTTTAAAGCTTTGAGTGAAATAAACAATCCTGACTAAGAAGGTTGCACATTTTTACAGCAGCATAGCTGTAACTTTTTGGGGAGTAATGGGCATTACTGGAAAGGACTGAGGAACTGAGATGGACCACAAGGTAGCGAAGGGTCTGCTGGAGCATGGGTCTGTCTCCCTTTTCTGTGTAGGTCTCTAGTTCCTCCTCATTCTTTTCACAAGATTATCTTATGCCTTCAGCTGTGCTTTTGTTTGTTTTTTGATTTAATTTAATTTTATTTTATTTTTCCCCTCCCCCCTCTGAGGGCACAGATGCTGCAGGAATTCCTGGGCAGACACTGACAGTGGGATGTGAATAAGACACCTTAGACTACATCCAGCAGAAGAAACATAAGCCTGAGGATCAGAATCAATACCGCTTATCTAGGTTTGATACCTAGCAACGCATTGTCAAAGACTTTTATGAACAATCTTACTCGATCACATGCATATGCATTACATGAATATTACAGTAAAAATGGGTACATTACTGATCCATTAAAGCAAGCTAATGGCACTGAGGTAGCATGTGTAGCAAAGACTAAATCCAGTAATACCTAATTTTGATGTGACACTTTGTGTAAAGTGTCTTGTCATGTACTTCAGGGCTTACCGTACATTTTGACAAATAGTAGTGGGTGACAGGTTTCCTTTTAACCCCTGGGATTAAGAGGAATTTATGCCTTGAAGACAAAAATGTTTCTTGCAGCTGGATTTCAGGAAGCTGCTGCCAGTCAGAAGTAAAGACAATTGTGTGGAGTCCCTGGAAGTTTTTAAAAGGCAGTATTTAGCTTTTTTTATAGCAGGCTCTGCACTTGCATTACTAACTGTACTTAGTATTGTATACTTTGCAGTACACAAGCCAACTAAGTGACACATAGGTGATGGGCTTTTTTTTTTTTTTTTTTTTCCCCCCAAATGGATGGATGTGATCGAAGGAATGGATGTGATCACTGTTATAAAAGTTCAGATACTTTAGAAACTCAGCAAGCCTTTTTAGCTTGTTTCCTGTGGTGGCAGGAAGGACAAAAGGTGATCAAAACACTCATGTTTTCATGCTTTAATGTGATGGATGATATTCATACAAGTCTCAAAGGAGAGAATAATGTTGCTAGGTTAGGATGATTTACTCGGTTTAAACTAAGCAGAACAGCCATCCCTGTATTTTGGTTGACAGGGGGAAATCGCTAAAACAGACGGTTACCATTCTTTACCCAAGGATACCCTGGAACTGCTAGGCTATTAGGATACATTGTTGGATACATTTTTTTTACACTTTGAGCACTTGGCACGAAACCGCATCATCCATGTATCCTAAAGTGAACTACCTTCATTATAAGGGTCAAAAAGACCCTTGCAGAGGTGAAGCCCCTTCTGCTGAGCATGTGTAATAGTGGACAGGACGAGTAAGCAGTACTATAATTCTATGTACATTACTAACCAACCAGTGTAAGAGGGGCATAGTTAGAAAATACCGTTTGAAAAGTCAGGAGCATGTGCTCGATTTGGAGGAAAACAGTGAACACTTTGCTTCGAAATAAAGGATAAATGTCTCCTTCACTAAGGTGACTTCAGCACGCAAGGCACGGGCAGCCGGCTCACACACACACTGCCTCCGGCACGCACTGCCACCCCCCCGTGTCCATGGGAAAGGCACAGAGCGGCAGGCAGGGGCACATGCGCCCTGCATTACCGCAGGGCACGTTGCTGCCTGGGGCCGTGGGCACAGCAGAACAGCCGCGAGCACGTGTGAGGCGCGCTGGCCTCACTGCTCCCGCGGCTTCCAGAAGAACGATGCTGCGGCCAGGCACAGGCACTCACCGCGGACACTGCTTCCCCGCGGGCCACCGCGGCAGTCAGAGAAGCACCGCAGCCCATAGCCACACCCTCCAATTTCTCCCTGCACACCTCGCCCTCTTAAGGCGGGAACGGGGAGGCGCATGCGCACATCACCCCGCTACTCGCACTGCTGCCTCTACGCGAGGAGAAAGGGGGTAGTGCACGCGGCACGGAAAAGCGCATGCGCGCTGTGCGCTCCCCGGGGAGAGGAGTAAGCATTGCGCCCACAAGGGGGACGCGCAGGCGCACAGCGCTCTCCCTTGCTCTCTGCTGCCCCCTCGTGTTCATAAAGCGGAACAGCACGCAGGTGGAGCGCATGCGCACTGCGTCACGCGAGGTTCGCTGCTGCCCTCGGCCGTGGCCACGCCAGCACTGCAGCCACGTCCGGCCACGGCAGCAGCGCCGCGCGGAGATCCTTGCGGGCAGCCATGCGCATGCGCCCTGCGCAACGGGCGCGTGAAGGGGACGTGCTCGCGGCCTCTTCCGTTTATGGCACATGCCGGTGGAGAGCGGTGACTGGTGGGCATGCAGATGCCATACAGATTTTTCTTTTTTTTCTTCTGAGCCGGCTGTCGTGACGCCCTGTGCATGCAGAATGTGGCTGATCGGGGCTAAGGGTGCTGTGTGTGGTGCTTAGGAATTGCTGCTCTCTAAAGTGTTAGGCTAAGGAATAACTGTGGAAAAGAGAAGGCTTCGAAAAGCCTCAGGGATTCCTGAGAGGCTCTGGGAAGCCCCAGGGAGGCTGCAGGAAGCAGCAGAGCTTCTAGGCACTTCCTCGGAGCAGGAGAAATGTCTTGCTGCAGCTCTAGGACAGTAGGATTTATTAATGACCGCCTTTAATTCCCAAAAGTGTCATTGTGCAGAAAATCTCGCTGTCAAGAACTGAATGTCCAAAAAGGAGACAGAGGAGTCCTAAAACTTTATTCTAATAAAGGGAGAGTCCACCGGGCATATTCCTGTGGGGGGTCTCTCCAATTGCTGGAGGACGCAGCCCCCTTTTATGCTTTTCCCGACCGAGGGATGCCCTCGCCAAGGTACTCAGAAGTTACAGCCTTCCCAGCCCATCTACACCAAACTCCCTGCCTCCTGCCATCTGCTCTCACCTGAGGTCATCTGACTCCTTTGTCCCCCTTGCCAAAGAATGGGGAGCAATTCCCTCCTTTGTAAAGGCACCCAACTCTTGGCACACGCTCTTTTGTCCTGCTCGCTCATGGCTCCACTCAGTCTCCCCCGCCTTTGTCCTGCTCATCAGTCAGACTGGGGGGGAATCCCCTTATTTGTGAACACACAAACCTGTGTATTCCGCTCGTTGTGAAAGCAGAAGGGACTAGAGAGGATTCCTGGCAGGTTCTGAACTTTACGTAAGGTTTAGACAATCAGCAGTGCCCTCTTAAAACAGAAGCTCTTACGTGTGAAGTACTAGATGAAGGCATCTTTGAGTAATATGTGAGAAATGGTGAAGTTTTTCTGTCAGACAACCTGACAGCCTTGGAGAAGTGGTCCAAAAACATGCTGCCCTCCCAGCCTCGACAGTCTTTCTGGCTTATTATGCAGGATGGTGCAGTAAGGGAGGTCATCTTGAAGTGAAGCAGCGTGCCCTTCTGATCCAGGCGCTGCGCTTCTTCCTCACCTGTGAGGCCACATCCAAGCACAGGAGGGATCCAGGAGCTGCCAGGAACAGGTCGTAGGCCTGACACAGAGAGGGGCCAATCGAGCGCTGTGATTCTTGTGTGGACTTAAAGACAGATGAAAGAGTTGGTTAATTAAGCGCCTGTCTCCAAGGGTTTGAGAAAGGGTGCTGAGCAGTGCCCTAATGCCGAGGCAGACCAGAACCGAGGTGTTGTGGGCGATGGTGGAGGTGGCTGTGAGAGGACGTGGCTGGCTGTGTGATGCCCGAGCCCAGGTGGCTGCATGTCAGCAATGCTACCCTTGAGCTGGAGGACGCAGCAGCGCTCGGGGTGCCACTAGCAGTAAGCAGTTTACAGCAGTGGATACAAAAGTAAGTTTGCTAGAAGAGACTGGGGCTTACATAGATACGAGCAACAGCTCCGTAGTCAAAAGGACTGTTTGCCCAGTGCTAACTGGGAAAAGCAGTAACCACTTTGGTGTTGTAAGACTTTTGGAAGGGAAATTTTTTTGGAAGGGAAATGATTTTGGCAGAGGAAAAAAAATAGGAGAGGTGGGTTAATTTTTTCAGAGGCTAAAAAGATTTGGAGGAAAAAAAATCAGAAGGAAACATTTTGGGGAAATATATTTTTGGAATGAATTTTTTTGAGGGAATTTTTGAACTGGGAACGGGAAAATGTTTTGGGAGAAATTTTCTTGGGGGGTGTTGAGAGAGAATTAATTTGGGGGGAGGAGGGAGGAAAGTTATTTGGGGGAAGAATTTTGGTTTTTTTTTTTTTTTTTTTTTTTTTTTTTTTTTTGAGAATTAGGTTTAAGAAATAGCTCCTGATGATTGGCTATATAAAGGCAATATAAATAATATAGGCTATATAAATAATATTTTGAGGCAAAGTTATTCTTTTAGAGATGATGTTTTCTTTGGCTTTTCTTTGTATTCCCATCACCTAAAGTAGGCTCCACTTAAGTGAATGTAGCAAAATAATTTTGGAGAAATATATAACTCTCCTTACAAATTGTTGGTATGTACTAGACAAATATCTGAATTTGGGAATTTTTTTTCCTTTGGCATCACTGTTGTCAAAGAAAAGCCAATAACTACTGTTCTTCTTCTGGCCCAGATAAAAATAAAAGCTTTCTCATGGTTCTTTCTTGTAGTTGTAAGATAGCATTATGTTCTTGCTGAAATGAGTGGAATTGTGGGAATGAGTGTCAAGGCAGTGAAATTAAGGAGGAGACCCAAATGTGTGATCTACCGAAATGAGGGCTGGGGGTCAGAATTGCTATGGTGAGTAAGTAGATGGTATTTTCAACCTCAGGAGTTACTGGAAGAAGTTCCCTATCCTTGTCCTTGAATTACTAAATCCCGTGTCTCAGAAATTCTAACTAAGAAAAAGGTAATGAAGACCTTTTAAGTTTGGATATCATTCAGTGTTCTTTAAGTGTTTCCTTTGGTAGGTCCAGCTACTACTTTGAAAGAAAAAGTAGAAAAAAAAAACCAATGCTTCTGCTTGCAAAGCTGGCACAAGCTGCAGTGTTTAAATAGCAATGTTAAGGGTGTTTTGTTTTTCCTTTACAAAGCTCCTATAATCACCAGTAAATTCTGCTGGTAGGATCCATCCAGGAGATTTCCTACAGAAAGTATCAGGGAAGAATACTTTGGGAAGGGGAGGAATGCGCTATTGTGGCCTGCCAAGTGCCAGAAAGCAGCTGAGTAAATCACTAGTGGGGTTTTCATTTTTGCATGGCCCAATCTGAGTTGCTTGTACTGATGGAAAAAGGAGTTGTCCAGGTTGAGCGCCGCCAACTCTGTAGGGATGGTCAAGCAAACACCAGGAGAGAGCAGGTGAAAGCTGGGCATGGCTTAGTGGGAGGTCAGGCCCCGACGCACAGGGATTTGCATGGTAGGTTCTGGAGTGTGCATGGTAGGTAGGAGCTCACTTTAGAGTGGGCCAAAAAATTGGATGTCTTAATTTTGGAGAATTTCTGGGCAAAAGTCATCTCTTTTTTTCCTGTTAAGGTAAGATGTAACGTGGGTGCATGATTTGGGAAGAGTTCCTGTTAGTGTATTTTGTGGGGGCAATTTCCCTGCTTAGTCCAGGCAGCCGGGCTCGGGGTACTCTGTGTGCATCAGGAAGCTCAGCTCAACACTGAATGTCCAGCATGTCCTGCAGCGTTGCTGGCAGGCTGGAGTTAACACCCTGCTTCCCAACTGGGAGAGGCTCCTTTCAAAGCAGGGTGTCTGAGCAGGGTGGGCAGAGAAGGGTGTCTGAGCTGTGTCTGCTTGTGCTTCTGGGATTCTTGGTGCCCGTTTGTGGTTATGGAGCTGCCCCTGCTGCTCCTGGTGGGGATGTGCTCTTGCTTTTTCTTGTTGAGCTGGGGGTTATAAACTCCATGTTTTCAGTGGAACAGGTGGGTTGGTGACAGAGAAGTGAGGATGTCTCTGCAGAGCTGCCTATTTTAAGCATCACGGGCTCTGGCTTTTTAGAATTTGTCTATGTGCTTTCATTTAGTGCTCCTCCTTTTTGCAAGAGCCTCTCATTTAACCATCAAGTTCTCTGACAGTAGGCTCTCCATGGTTGTATACTCCTGTTCTCAGCAGTGTATCCCTCTCTTTTATTAGGCGAGATAGAGACTCCTGCATGTTCTCCTTTTATTTTCCTAAAATGAACACTGCCTACTCTACCAGCAGAACTCCCACTACCATCTTGCAGTTGCTTTCTTCCACTTGTTCTTGTTGTTCTCCTTGCTTGAGCCTGCCGTGAGTGAAATGGAAAGTATCAGAGGATGTGCATAGTAAAAACTTGGGCTTCTTTTCAGACAAGCTCCTGAAGGTCCTTATGTACAGGGAAGCTAATAAAATCAAGCATTTCATTTAAAAAATACCCCTGTACGAAAGAAAAAGAAGTACCGCTAAAAGAAATGTTCATAGAGTAGTTAGAATGTCAGAAATACCTCTTTCTTACTGCAGCAGCTCTGCTTAGAATTAGAAGTTTCAACTCAAAAAGGAAGCTTCGTGCACTACAGTGATGATCACAGCATAACAAGCAGGGTTCAGTGGCCTTAGGCCTAGATTTGCTCTAGTGCAGGGCTGTTCCCTTTGATAAATGGGCAATCTTGACCTAAGGGACACTGGAGTGTTTTCCTTTCCTGCACGGAGAGCCAATTCCCATCTTGATTGAACTGGATCTTCTCCCGTCTTGACGCAGGGCGGGTGAAGATCTTAGAGGTTCTCTCCTACCTGTTTGGTTCATCTCTGATGCCCTGCAGCTCTTGATGGTCTCTTTTCCCCAGCTCTTTCTCTTCCGCAGCCTCGTGTGCTGCAGCTCTTGTCGCTGCTTTCTGCGGCGAGAGCAGATGTTGGCTACAACATTACCAGAATGCGCTTGCCTCACTTCATTGCTCCGTTGTTTAACCTGCCGCTTACTTAAGAAATAGGTGTCTTCCTCTCTTTTAAGGAAGAGAGAGAGAAGACAAGAGAAAAAAATAAGTGCAGTTAACCTGCTGCTGCAGGCGCAGCTTGCCTCTGTGCGGCAGTTTCACTTTGGCCCTTTCCAGCTGGGCAGGAGGTGGGTGTTCTTTGGCTCGCCACACCGAAGCCTGGTCTTCCTGGGTGTTTTGCGCATGCTCTGCTCGGAACTGTTCCTTTACCCTTTGAAGCTTCAAAATGAGACACAGGGAGGGCATATGAATCCATAGGTGAGAGATCTTTCTCTCCTTCATTTAGGATAGGAAAGCTTGTTACCTGGATCAGTAGTAGTTAGACAGGAGCTATTAGGAAACTTGCCTCTCTCACTTGACTGAACTTTCAAATGGGTTCTTGAACTGTGTTATGATGTAAAATAAGGGTGAGCCTCCGAGACCTAACTATGAAGTTAGGATAAAGCTGCTTTGCTTCTACTCCAGTGCAGGCTCAGACACACGCCGCTACTACCACAACCCACCTTTTCCTAGATCCACAGTCTGGTTTAGCACATGCAGATCTTACGGAGAAAATTTCAGCTTTAACGGAGAGAGTCCTGAGAGCCCCTCCTGAGCAGCAAAAAAAAAAAAAGAAACTTAAATTTAAGCCCCTGATCTACTCTAACTGGGGATTCGGTTCCGAGACTCAAACAGCCTCTTTTTAATTATGCTCAGTAGCATAACGTAGCCTCCTTTTCACATACGCTATGAAAAAGCAAGATGCAAAGTCAGCCTCAGTTTGAGTAAAAGATCCTAACTTCAGAGAAAATGGAGTCGCGGCGTCTTTCAGAAAAGAAGTGGCCCTTTGTATGAGTGGCCCTCTTGGCTTTAAAAGCAACATTCCTAGCAGAAGCAGAATTCCTTCAACAGCGGAAAGGCAACCAGAGATGGTGACTGACGATAAAGAAATGTAATCTTAATATTTAACAGTAATAAGCTGCATCTGGAGTTTCCATTGCATTCCAAAGTGAGGAGGGGAAATACTGAAGGGCATAAAAAGCTGATTTTCACAGAGGGCTTCTTGCCTTTCCTTCCAGCTTCTAGAGGTTGCGGCTGCTTTTGTGGAAGGCGAGGCTGGGGCTGAGAGACCTGCTCCTGTTGACCAGCACCTGCACACCGATTGTCCTAACAGTGGTTTTTTGGTGAGTAGAAAGACTTTCAAGGAGTTTCTCTAAGCGAAAGTATAAAATTAAGGGAAAGTTACCTTGAGAAGAATCGGAGCTTCCTGCATTTTTCACAAGACCGTTCTCTTGCAAAGTGATGGCATAAGAAAGCTCTGCTGTTGTGTTGCTTGACTTGTAAATTGCACCAGAACAAACAAACAAGATCGTCCCTGCATCGGTGACCTCTCGGTGCTAAACTCTTAAGGAAGACCTCAAACAAAAGCCCCTGTCTCTGAAGTGCAGGGCCTGTCGTGAGAGCACTTGAGTGCCCACAGAAGAAGAGGCCTTATGAAAAGAATTGGTACTGACTTAGTCTAGTTGGAATTAACCTCTTTGACTTGAGACTGAAAAAGACAGAGCACCAGGTCCATTGCAGTGCCCCGGCTGAGGCAGTTGCAATTTCTGTGCCCAAACTGAAAGCTGGCTAGTGAAAGAGAAACTGCAGTGCTACAAGCTAGGACTGTAAATGGCACATCTGCTCATCAAAAAACAATTCAAATGTATTGCTGTGCTCATACCATTTTTTCTGTATATGTTCTGGATACGCTTCATAGAAAGGGCTTCATCCTTGCTTAGGCAAGGTCAGTTCTAATTAATGATTTTTCTTTTCTGAATGAGCAGGCAAATGGCCACTTGTCTTAGGAGCAAGACCTAAGATACAGATTTTCCTCCGCAGAACTGTGTCACTATAGAACCAATCTCCAAAGAGCAGTAATGGAAGCATAATTAGAAAAGAACCCTTCAGCTCTCTTTGCTAAACATCCCTGAAGATAAAGCGAGCAAGCACATTCTCCCTTCCGGCTTTGCTCTCCGATTAGAATGTTTCTTCCCTCTCATCTTCCCCCTTCACCCCTTTCCCTTGGCCTTTCGTTTAAGTTCAACCAGGCAAAACCTCAGAATAGCTGTGGGGATTATGAGCTCCCTAGGGCCTGCAGTGGGATTAATATTAAAACCAACAACAAAACCCCACCTGCTTGGCTTTGTGCAGGAATTTGGAGAGCATCAATATTTAAGCATTCACCGTAGATTTAAATTTGCTTACAAAATCTTGCCTTTCTTCTGTTTTCTTGTTTTGTAAACCTGAAGGTTGCTTCAGTTCGTCTCTTCTGCAGTCCAGTGAGTTTCTTTGTGGCTTTGTGCTGAACCTCGCTATTGACAAGTGTTGGACAATTCCAACTATTACTGCTCTTGTTTTTCACAATCCTTTTGAAAGTCTGCATTTCCTCTGTGGAGTGTTGGACAATTCCAACCATTACTGCTATTGTTTTTCACGATGGTTTTAAAATTCTGCATTTCCTCTGCTTCCTTGATTTGTAAATCCGTTCATCTCTTCTGCAGTCCAGTGACTTTCTTCATGGCTTTGTGCTGCACCTCCCCGTTCTCAATGTTGGACAGTTCCAAACATTTCCTGCACTGCATTTCACAATCCTTTTAAAATTCTGCATTTCCTCTGCTTTCCTGCATCGTAAATCTGAATGTTGCATCCATTCATCTCTTCTGCAGTCCAGTGACTTTCTTCATGGCTTTGTGCTGCACCTCCCCATTCTCAATGTTGGAGAGTTCCAACCGTTTCTGGTACTGTATTTCACAGTCATTTTCAGCTCATGCATTTCTTCTACTTTGAAGTGCTTTCTTGCCTGAAACACATAAGCACAAGTAAGGAGTAGGTGATTCAAGATGGGACTTTAAGCCTTTCCATTTCCCTTTGTGTTTCTTCGTCTTCTTTGGGAGAAGACTGCTCAGTATGAGATGAGACATTGTGGGATCTCTGCTCCAGGCCCTCTGTTTTTCTCCTCGGAGCTGAACGAACTTTCTTCTGTGAGCGTGCGGGTTCACGTGAGGCATTTAAGGGAACCAAAGGCTGAACGAAATGATACCATTTTCTTATTTTTCTTTGCTTGTGTTGAAAAATTTTGTCTACAACTTTGGCATGTTTTGGTGTTATTTTCTGGCACAGATAAAAAGGAAGCAAAGAAAGGATGATTCACATAGTGCGACTTCTTCCTTCCTGCTTTTCTTTATATACTTAACTGTCAAATTTGATTTAGAACTATCAAAAAAAAGAAAGAAAGAGAAAGTCTAAAGAAACTGTGCAACAGTATCTAAACAAAAAATAAACTAGTGAGACCCCATTTTCATAGCAGGTGTTTCAGGAAATAATCATTTTGTCCCCCTAATCATTTTGTCCCTCTTCCCCTAACCACTCTCTGACTTGCACAGCAATAATTTTATTCCAATTCCCCTAATAATTGTCTGTGTCACCCATTAATAATTGTTTGTTTCCTGCTAATAATGGTCTGTGTCTCCTGCTCCTAACGGCTTCCTCTCCCACTACTAATTCTCTCTCTCTCTTTCCTGCTAATAGTGTTGTTCCAATTCCCCTAATAATTGTCTGTGTCACCCATTAATAATTGTTTGTTTCCTGCTAATAATGGTCTGTGTCTCCTGCTCCTAACGGCTTCCTCTCCCACTACTAATTCTCTCTCTCTCTTTCCTGCTAATAGTGTTGTTCCAATTCCCCTAATAATTGTCTCCCGATAAATAATTCTATTCCTGCTTCCGTAATCATTGGCTGTCTCTCCCTCAAGTCATTGTCTTCCTATTCCCGTAATCCTTGGCTGCCTCTCCTGCTAATCCTTGTTTTCCTATTTCCCTAATCATTTTGTTCCACTTTCATTAATCACTGGCTGCCTCTCCGGCTAATCATTTGATTCTTATTCTGCTAATGATTGGCTGTCTCCCTTGCTAATCCTTCTATTCCTATTTCCCTAATAATCGTCCCTCTCTGCCGCTAATAATTCTGTTCCTGTTTCATGAATAGTTGCCTGTCTCTCCTGATCATAATTCCATTACAATTTTTCTAAAAATTCTTTTTTGCTCTTATTGTTTTTTCACTAATAATGGTCCTTCTCTCTTCCTAATAATTCCTTTCCTATTGCTGTAATAGTCCGTCTTGCCTCCTGCTAATAACTGTATTCCGATTTCCCTAATAATGCTGTTTGGCTCCCACTACTAATTGCCTTCCTCTCTTGCTGCTAACTGCAGGAGAGATCTCTGCTAAAAATTCTATTCCTTTTCCCAAATAATTCCCTGTGTCCTGCTACTTGTTCCTGTTCTCTCCCACTCAACATTCCCTTTGTCTCCCACTAATAATGTTCTCTCTATTCTGCTAATAATGCTATTGCTCTTTCCCAAATATTGCTATAGGTCTCTTGCTAATATATTCTTTTTCTTTCTTGGCAATATGTCTTTCTCTTACACTCATAATTCTCTGTTCCCTTAATAAATCCATTTATGTCCTTGTATTTATTCTATTGCTATTTCCCTACTGATTCTCTATGTCTCCCACAAAAACTGCTGCCTCCCACCCACCAATAATTTTATTCCTATTCCTCCTAGGGTTAGGGTTAGGGT
>VZSV01000362.1:336609-354387 GCA_013398735.1 Nothocercus julius | reverse complement strand
GCTGCCTCCCGGTGCTGCCGCAGCAATGGAAAGGGAAGGCTTGGACAGCTCAGTGCATGGCTTCCAAGAGCCGTGCAGGAGCCCTTCCTGTCGGGAGGAGCTGTTGGTGGTCTGTCCCTTGAAAAGAAGGAAATCAAAGCTGTGATTAACAAACAAACAAACATACAAGAAAACAAATGCATTGCAGTACCTTTGCATTGAGCACAGGGAATATGCACCTCTACCCAGAACAGAAAAATAAGAGCCATCTTACACCATAGAGCAGGTATCTGTGTAACCCCTCTGCTGCTGCCTTCTCTCAAGTGCTCCGCTTATCAGTGTTAAAATTCTAAAGGTAACCCCAAATCTGTGTTAGTGCCAAAAGTGTTGCCCACCTTTACACATTGTCAACTCCTCAATCTCACTGTGAACCAAAGTGAGAGCATGCTCAGGGGTGTCACAATGGATAGGCACAAAGGACAGTAGCAGCATCTTTCTTCCACAGCAGGGCCTGCCAGACTGTTTGGATGGGTGTAAGGAGGGCAGAGTGGTGTTCAGTCCACTTCTCAATTTCAGGACAGCTCTTACCATTGAAGAGCTGAATTGTACCTTAATGGTACAATTAATTGGGAATTGAAAGAGCGAGGAATTCTTGTTTCTATATACTACGTCAGATAGACATATATTTTATATCAAAACATCACTGGATAAGATAATCCATTGTTATGGTTCCATTAGTTTTACATGACTTTGGTTTGAGAGAGGTGGCTGAGAGCCACCCCAATCTAGAGCAAAATCTAGACACGTCCTGGTGACATTTCTGTGGAAAGTGGAGCTCTGCCAGAATTTCCAGGCCACTGAATAAAGTGATTCCTATCCTCCTGTGCAAGATGGATGAGAGGAAGAATTTCCTTTCCCTGCCTTTGAAAACTGAAGGCCTGTCCTTCTGCAACACTCATACACTAATTTTGAGGGAAGGTACAGACTCAGGCCACGTGATCTGAAGAAGGTGTGTACACTTGGAAAGGACTGTTTTGAAATTCCCTCCTCTTCTCAATGACTAGCTGCTGGTTGATTTAGGCAGCCTTTCCTTGATCTTTCTGGGTTCCCTTCTAGGACACCTCTCTGACGCTTTGGCAGAGAAATGATGGTGAAGCAGGTCTTTCCATTTCCCTGGGGAGTCAAGGGCCCCACAATTACACTTGAGAGCACACAGTGTGGAAGCACATTCACCTTCTCATTGATCAAGGTCAAAAGGCAGATCCCTGGTGAAAGAAAGGCTAACTTTTGCTGAAATACAAAGTTTCAGACCTTAGTGCAGTTTCAGACCTATGCACAAAAGTCCAGCATCTATTCACTGATAAAAATACGTGCATCTGAGAAAGGGACCAGCTGACCTCAAGCTAAATAGGTGACCTTTTATTTCATTAGTTACTGTTCTTCTGAACAATCATGTGAAAGTGGTAGTGACATAAGTATCAAAAGGATTATCACTATGATTATGCTGACAGGAGAATTAATTAATCAATAGCATTTGTCAAAAACTGTCATTGAAATTCTATTACTTCATTATTAGCATAATGAAGAGATCATGTTTGCCCTCTCTGGCAATCAATCAAGCATCTGGGATACACTCCAAAGTCAAAAAAAAAAAAAACTTAAAACCAGAAGGTATTTGATTTTGAAAACAGGATATTTTCCTAATTTGACAGGTTATACACACTATTTTTTCAACAATGAGGCATTTATTTGTCTCTTTGAGATGATATCGGATAAAAGTCAAAGAAACACAGATGCCAAAGCAAAATGTCTTAAGTATACTAAAATAGGATTATGAACTAGATCTACATAGGATAAAACTAGTCCTTTATTTCGTAAGCTTTTAGCAGTAAACCTCAGTGTTTTATTTCAGAGATCATTATCATTATCCCTCTTTATCAGTGGCAGAAACGTCAGACAGAAGTGAAATGATGCTACCTTAGACAAGTAGCACAGTCAACCTGAACTCAGCACTCCTCAGCACCCATTATCTGCTGTATTGTCAAAGGAAAACTTTGCTAATTAAACTTATCTTTCTTGGAATGCCATTTCAAAAATCAGGGATTAATTTGACCCACATTCATTACTGAATCACTGCATACAGAAAGGTAATCATACAAATTAATGTCTCACAATAATTGAACTTACTACTATATTGTTTTGGCAAAATTGTGTCAAGCAAACACCTGGAATCAGAACCAAGGAAGCATAAACAGGGTAGTACCAATGTTTTGTAGCTTACTGTCTTAAATGCAGGTATGATATGCCATGCTGTTGTTTCTGGTCTGCTTGAGTTACATCCTTAAGCTCTGCTCAAATCATAACCAGTCCTCAATGTCAGGAAATGCTTTTTCTGCTGAATACCTAATGGCCCGCATGAGTTTGCCGAACAGCGTTCTATGAACATGCAAATGGAACTGTCTTCCAGGCTTCGAGGTTTCTGCAGGAACTTTTCTTTTGTCACATAGCAGTAGGATGTGCTTTATGTGGTATTTTCCTCATTCCTCAGAGGCATGGAATATCAATGAAAAATGAAACAGAAAATAACAGCTGCAGCTGCTGTACTTGAAGTCTCAGGCTAAATGTAACCAGTTGTGTTATTTATGGCATTGCTGGCTCTTTTATCATTCTACAGTGATTCTGATGGCAGTAAAGATTGTTAATCAATAAATCTTTTTGCTTCAACAGCTATATTGAGCCATAATTCAGGTGGTGGACAAATGGATGAGCCTCTGCTTAGCCCTTAAGGAGGATAAAACAGATTAAGCTTTAAAGTCGAATTTATAGTGGATGGAAATCAGATAATTTGTGAATGAGAATGGCTAGGGAGGGGAGATTCCCAGATTTCTTTCGGGTTATGTATAACTGGAAGTTTCCAGAGGAGTCAGACTGAAATTGCAACACACACACACACACACACACACACATGCAGATACATATTATGGAAGACATGTAATATGAATTAAAAATACATTGATATATAGTTTAAGATTTTTTTTGCCTTTTTACACATTTTTATTGATTCTTTTTTTTTCCAAAGACTTTTTCAATGCTTTCTAGAACTTTTTGGATACAGACAAAACATACCTGTTCTTCTGCCAAATATCTTCTCCATTTTTTGTTTCTCTTGTACAAAATTCACCTCTTCATTCCTTCTTTTCCCCATTTAAAGAGTAGGAAGTAATACTGGCCTTGTTTATAAAGTCTGTATGTGTGCATGTATGTGTGTGCCCGCACACATGTATGCGAGTGTTAGGGTAGAAATATTATTTGGTATTCATTAGGATAACCTCATTACTGACTCATAACTTTGCAATCTTTCCCAGCCTTTCCAGTCTCAAAGGAGGGGACGCATGCCATATTGTGCTAATGCATCTCTACACATGCACTCACATGCCTTGCACAAACATCCATAGCAAGAGATTATTAGAGTTGCTCGGCTAAGCAGGCAATAGCTGGGAGGCCATTATAAAGCCTGCACAATGGAATACAGTCATTTGGACAAACAGAGCGCAGGAAGCAATCTTCAAGATTTAAAGCTCCCTTTTGATAGCTCCTGGTGGTACAGATCTTCAGACAGCTTGAGAGGATGTTAGAGCTGCCCCTTTATGACTAGGAATTATAACAGCTGCAGCACATGGCAAATCCTTCACCTGGCTGAATACCACCTCCAGAGCAGAGGGCCAAGCCAGCCACGTAATCAGTGTTGGCAGCAGGTATGTCAGCAGGTGTAGCGTGTCCAAAAGCAATCTCTACAGTTTGGGGCAGGATGGCAAATTATGACTGTCAGTGGGACACTTATTTCTGCAGAGTGATGTGCTGGTTATTTGTCGGTCCTTGTTCCCTGGCTCAGCCTCTCCACTGGGTTCCTGCTTGTGTTTATTGTGGCTCTTGGTGTGCTACATGGTGCAGTTTGTTCCCTCACTTTATGGTCTTCTTGCCCTTTTCTCTACTATGAGCGCTGGCGTTAGCTTGGACAGTTTAACCCTTGCCTGAGTTTACAGAATTTTCTTAGGATATCTTATACTTCTGTATTTTCAAGACAAAAATGGATCATTGTGGAAAGAGCCTGGTGGTGAGCAGGATTTTCTAACACATTGTACCACTGGATACTTCTGTCAGGAAATACAGGTCAAGGTCAACTACAAACTAATTACAATTGTAGACCAAATACTATTAATATATTTCATCCCTGGCTAAATCTTTCCTTTGAACTTTCATTTGAATTTAAAGTCATATAAAATCATTTTTGCACTGTATTCTACAGCAAATAAGTAAAGAAACAAACCCCAGAGGTCAGACTGGCAGAAGGAAGGCAGGAAAAAGTACTTTTTTCACTTCAAATTCTTGTCACTGAAAATCACTCATTTCCTGTTCCATAGACACCAGGTTTTAGAGCTCAAAGATTTTGCAAAATAAAATGTTGTCTCTTAAAAATATATATTCTACAACTGGGTGAGCATAGGAATGCTTGAAGTGATTGAAAAATGTCCACCAGCATAATACAGACCAAAGTTAACTATTCACATACTAGAAGCTGAGCAGAAATTCTCTGGGTACATTTCAGATACTCTTGTGGTTATCCTCATCACTGCAATCATACATCCTTCTTTAGCCCCACGTACCCACCCCACTGATCAGTCAGCATTGATAAATGATATAGGTAAACTAGAATTATTCAAATGAATGTTGTGTTCATGAGAGATTTTGAATCTGTATCTTCAAAGATTCCCCCTGTAAGCTACTACCTTCTCTCTACAATAGCAGGTCATTAAAGATTTTTTTGATGCTACATTTCATGCATATTTTTTAAAAACACATGTTTTTGTATTCTTTATGTTTCATATTAGTATTAATCAGGACATATTAGTATGTATCAGGACTCCTATTGTGATATACTCAGGTTCAGAAGTGGTTGGGAAAATGTTGATGACATCAGGCCTGAAATGGGCACTAAAATACTGATACCAGGATGCTAAATCAGTTCTGCCTGGATGTCCTCCTGTTAACCAGAAAAAAAATGCCCTCTGAATCCTCCTTTGACATGTGTGATGTGGTCAGGGCAATAGATTTGGCTTGTTGTCCGGCTCTGTCTGTGTTTACCAAGCACAGGGCTGCCTCTGACAGGTACCCCCAGACAGCCCCAGTCACATAGTTTGCATATTGTTATCTTTTTCAAAGTCTTGACTATCCTTTTCTCTACCCCTTTACCTATCTTTCTCCAATCCAACTCATTTCAATTACTTTTTTATTCAGTAGTCCTTGTTTTCCTCTATGTGTACCCAAACTGGTTATTTCTGACACCATTACCCAGACCATTACCTTGCCTCATATATCATTCTAACCAGTGTGGTTTCTATTGGTGTAACTAAACCCTACTCTGCTGAAGGTGCCCAGCACTGGTCTTCAGGGAGCTGAGAAGTTTGGCTGTTTCTCACATAGCCCCCCCACTTAGCTACTCATGAAATTGAACTATCCCTCACAGTGCTAGTCTGTGTAACATTTGTCAACTTCTCACGCTCATCTGTCACAATTTCTCATGACACATCTGGTAGTTTCCTGTGTCCTGCCCACTGAGCTCAGCCTCAGGCTGGGGCCTACTTTGTGGTTTACTCATCTGCCGGCAGTCCCCACACACCATCTCCATTACCCTACTGTGTCACCACTACTGCAGGAGGCAGTTGGTTTGCCAGCTGGGAAACAACTTCTGTGCTCCCTGGCCAGATGAGAGATTCAGGTGCTTATTGGCAGGTCAGTCAAATTGCTTTTCTACAGTTATCCCTTCCACATTTGGCTTTGGAAAACAGAATCTTGCACCCAAATTCACAGAGGTGCAGAATGAGAGAAGGAAAGGATCAGTGTTGCACTAAGTGTTCTCTCTTGCTATTTACTATTTATACTGCTTTGCTGCTTATCCCAGTATCTCTGCTTTTTATAAAGAAGTAAGGAAATGTTAGTATTTTCTGTTTAGTCTCATCAGTCTTGAACTTGTTTCAAGTTGCCTAGATATTAACAGTGGTTCACCTTTAATGTGGTATATTTCTGAAGATCAAAATGTGTTGCCTTGAACTCTGGGGACCTTTTCCTTCAAAACTCTCAGCAAGATATTAAAACAACTACCTTTAAAAGTAAATAGCACAAAAACATATGTTTTTATGTGTACTTCTCATTCCGCCTTTGATATTTTTCCCTAAGATGACTCTGTAATATTTTCCCACACCTCATTAAAATGTCTTTACTAATTCTGTTTCTAAAGCTTTATTTTGTCTAATGAGCAATCATGAAGTTGCAAATTTTCAAAGCTGCCTTTCAGAAACCTCTGCTCTTTAGTCTCCTAATCCTTCTAATTTCTGATTTTATTCACACTTATATAAATATTCAAAAAAAAAAAAAAAAAAAGGATCCCATGACACACTAAAAATTGAGACAGGCTTAGTGAGTTTCACATTGATACAGCACTTTTTTTTACCTCTTAAAATGAGTTTCCCTCTGGAAAAAAAAAAAAAAAAAAAAGAAGCATCTGTCCTGTGATGGTATTTGCAAAGACTTACCAAAAGCAAACAGTTACTAGAAAGTTCCTCTTTTTTAAATGACACTCTGAGGGGTCATTTGCAAAATCACCATACACCTCCAAGGCAGTCCTTACTAATTGGGGAAAACTATTATGTTAGGCTCTTCACAGTCTATTCTTTGATGTGTCAGTGGCATTTAGGTTAGCTCATACATATGATGTACAAAGACTGTAGTTTAGAAAATTATCTGATATTATAGAGGCAAATGTAGTATTTTCCTTCATTTCATTGTATAGGAGAATTGAGTGATCAGTGCTTCCTAAAACTGCTTCCCCCTCCATCTTCTCAAATTATAGAAATATCCCACTTGAAGACTTTCATGGTGTCTGTTGACCAGAGAAGCAAAGGGGTGCCTAAGATTAACATTTCCTTGTATGCCTGTGAAACAGATACTAGACATAAAGCATCTTATGTGCCAATGGAGCAAGCATTACTGTGAGTACAAATACACATTTATCTGATGTAACTTTACCATGTATATCCAATTTTTAAAGTATAAGGATATTCCAACCATGATCTCCTTTCTGTGTGCCACAGTAACACAAAAGATTTTTTGAAGCGCTTTTGGAGGGAAAAAAAAAAATTCTTCTTCTCTTTGTTAGTTTCTTGATCAGCCAAGACAGAAATGTAATAATTACAAGACAGTAAGCTCTTAAATAGTGACCTACCTTGAAAAGAATTCACTGACATTGCAACTGTCTGTAAAGTCTTCATCAGCTCTGCGTAAATGTTCCTAATGTTCCTGCCTAATGTTCCTGGGACTTCCTTTTTTTTTTTTTTTTTTTTTTTTTTTTTTTATCACTGACCTGTAGCTGAGCTTTGGATAGTCAAACCAATTTATCTGATCTACTTGTTTGTGCAGAGGAATGAAAGTCCCAATTCTCTATGCTTCTGCCTGTTTGCCTTCCTTAATGAGATGAAGCTTCTTAAAGCAAGAATCACTTCATCTTCCTTTTTTCTTTAAAGAATCTGGTGTATTTGGGATGCTATAAAGGCTTTGGAGCTATAACACACCAGTCATTTAGAGATATTATTCTCTCTTTATTTTGTTACAAATCCTGTAGAGCAATCATGTCTCTAAAGATGAACATCTTAAACTTGATTTTTTTTTCTCAGTACTTTTAATCTGGACAGGTCCTGGTGTTATTAGCCTCTCCTGATGTGAGTTTCATACTGCCCTTTGCTGCACTGATGAAAGAAAGGAATATGAACTTGACACCAGACAGTTCAAAGACAGTACAAAGAGCACTGATCTCTATAAACGGTAAGGGAAATAAAAGGCAAAAATAAGCACCTAGTAAAATAATGATATGTTGTGAATTTAAACTTGACATATCCTTTAAAGACATCAAGACCCTAAGGCTTTATTTTTTTGTTCATCCAGTGAAGAAACATCCATGTGCCCCTTTCTGTTTTGCAGGATAGGTGATGGACCAGACAGTGTGGATGGAAGAGTAGGCATTACTACTGTGTTTCTACACCCTATTAGAAATCTCTTCATCTCTGTCTTATAGGTCTCCTTCTCTGTGTAATCAAGGCCCTATGTGGATAAATAGTACGGACTAAATAAAATAATTTTCCAACCAAATTTAATGGTTCAGTACGGGAATGTAATTTCTCATCAGAATTAAGTCCCATGATTCTATAGCTTTTATAAATTTATGTGGGTGAAATATAGTAAGCAAAACATATACAAGCTGTTGGAGTCACTTTCTTTTTTTTTTTTTTTTTTTTTTTTTTTTTCCACACAATAATGCTGCATTTTTCCTTTTATGGCATGATTAGTCATTTTGATTTGGTTTAATTGACAAAATTTATAGATACAAGATAAGAATTTATGTAATACCTAAAAGTTATCTATTGAAGTTGCAAATGGCACTCTTACAAGATAAGTAATTTCATGTTATATACCTTCTTCCATATATACAAATATCTATACTTACGAATACTCTTGATATTGTTGGTGACTGTTAATGATAAAAAGCCCTTGTATACCTATGGAGCATTCATAAAGTCTCTTTTATAATCAGAGAGGTAAGGTTGCTGCATATCTATTTGATCATTCTTAGCATTTTCTTATGAAAGTGATGTCCTGACTTAGCAGAAGGAAGGGGAAGAGCAGATGGAAAGGCATGCATCATACAGAAACATGCATATGCTTAAAGGTGTCTGAGAGACACGATGGATCAAGTTTGCTTTAGGAATTCTGCATTTGGTATCTGAGAGTTGCAAGCCTTATTTTGCTACAGTCAAAGGGCAATTGATCATAAGAACACTGAAACCTTGAGAAGTGTTTCTTGAAAGCGAGAGCAGCTGTATGGAGAGAACAAAGCTACCCATATTAAAGAAATATTAACAGAAAAGTTTATGAGAAAGGAACTCCTGATGTTTCTTGCTAAAATCAATGATTCGTCACTGATATTGGTATCAATCTGGACTTAATAGGATAGGTCATAGGTTAGGATAAAACCTCATAGAGGATAGATTTTTTTCATAGTGAGAAGGAATATATTTGTCTCCTAGCACTCCAAATGCTGGCAATCTTCAGTAAAAGACAAAGGCACACATGGACAAGCTTGGTCCAATACAGTAATTCGCCATTACTGATCTGATTTGGTCTCTGACTGTGCAGTTGCTTCAGCAGTTTAAGAACATAATGCTCTATCCTTCCTTCTCTTTGGCCTTTTGTCCTTATCCCATTTGTCATCCTATCAGTTGTGCTGCCAGTACCAATTTGCAAGTTGCACTGTCAACCTTATAACTGAAATGAAAACTAAAAACAGTGTCGTTTTATCACTGAGTTCATTTTTATGCCACATTTCCTTTCCTAACCTCTCAACTTATATTCATGAATATTTTAGAAGAGCAGTATATTCTGCGAAGGTCATATTTTTATCTGCTTTTGCACAAGACTGGACAAAATGGATCTATGGATCTAGTAGAACCTTTTCAACATTTCTGTAATACAGATATATCACAATTTTATAGAACAATTTCTGCTGGAAAGGACCGCCAGAGTTCATCTAGTCCAATTCCCTACTCTCATAAATAATTCTGGCAGAAAACATATGGGTGCTTGTTAACTTGAGAGATATTAGCGAGAGCTTCTACTTCTTTGAGCCATTTTGCATGTCAAATTCATGCTGTTGGCCACTGTTTTTTGAAGAGACTATGCAGAAAGAATACGGATCCAACATGGTTAGAGTATTTTCCTCCACCGACAAATGCTCAAACTCCTTGATCAAGTACCTTCAGGCCAGGCAAAGTTCCTTTGCAGCTCTGGGCAGAGTGCAGTAAAAGGAGGCAGACTCATTTCATCCATACATCTGAGCACCATCTTGGCAGCTAACCACAAACAGGCTTTTTATTCTCACATCTTCCTTCTCTCTGCTTGACCCATATATATCTGAGGTGCTCGCTGCAGTTTTGTGCATGTTAATGAGGTTGCTTTGATGTAACTTTGCTGACAACCATTGCCCTTCTAAGTGGTAGCACTTGGAGACTGTGGTCATCAAGGCAAAGCATAACCACAATTTCTCCTCTGTCCGATGCATCTCAAGCATCAGAGCAAGGCAAGCACATAATGCAATCAAGTGTTATCACTGGTTTTATCACCTTGAACTGATGGGAATGTATTCCTTTGCTTTCATATTACTATACCTCTTCTTGATTTATGCAGAATGTGATGCCATAGGGGTCTGACTGAAGATATGCCTGCTGGGGAAATTATTATCCCAAGGCCTGATTCTCATCTTGTTGTTATCCAAAACAATTCTATGAATGTAAGCAAAGCTAAAATATCCCTATTCTGTCGGCCTCCCTTTCTTCAGTATATTTAATTTTAAAACTTCTTTATAATATGTAATGTAAAAATATATTGAGTGATGCATGCACAAATGTAAATGAGAACTAAGAATATGATGCACAGAATATTATCTGCAGTTAATCTCTTGCTCACATTAACTTGTGCAATACATCTTACTAGAAGAACATCACTAACTAAATGTGCCTTTAGACTTAAGGATAAACAACGACAGTGTTTTAGTGCCTTCTTGTGTTGATGACTAGAAGTGCAGCTAAAAAGAGCTTTGACGATGAATTTAATTCTGCTCAGACATATTAAAGGAACAAATTCCTGCAGCATTTTTCAGCACTTTGTTAATAACGTACAAAAATAATGTAACAGGGAACAAGGAGAAGGATTTTTTATTCAGCAATTTAACTCAGTCAGTAGTCACTTGTTCAAAAATGTTAAGATTATTTTACGTTATGACTTCTGTGCTAGGGAGAGGCACTGCCTGCATAGCTGCGGATCTAGGGGATCCCCTCTCGGTCCCTTGAGCCCCACAGAGATTTTCCAGACTGAACAAATAACACAGTAAAGTCTGTCCTTGTCTCTCTCTGCTGTGCCCTGGATAGTCTCATTACTCTGCCAAACATGACAGTTTTCAAGGAGGTGCAATAGCCCATTTCATGAAGGAGGAAGGCAGGACTAGTCATTACTCCCTCCTAGACAGATACTCCCCTCTCTTGCCAGTATGGTGACAGTTTTATTGCAAAAGAATAAAAAACAGAATACAAAGGCTGGAGGGGAAAAAGGTCAGTAAGGTTCGTTAATAAGCATTAACTAAGTCTTAAGTCCAAATAATCATGTAAGAGGGAGAAGTTGGAAGTCAACAAGAGGGATTAAGCACAGCAGAGCAGTACTGAAATATAAACATTTTGCTGCTAAAAGCAGAGGCGAGTACAACTTTCCCGGCCCAGGGTGCAGTGCTTTATCCTCTCCTTCGGGCATAGCCAGGATGATGCCCAGCCCTGCTCTCACCTCAGGGAGCAAGAGCTTTAGTGGACAAGAGGGCTGAGCACCTCTACCTCTGTCTTCTTTTAACCTCCTCAGATAGTGGGGAATATTAGAAATGATCTAGGAAATACAGAAACATTAGAATTTTGCTCACTTTTGTTTTCATTGCAATATTGCAATAGTTGCCCATTTCCTTGAATGTTTAGCTTTGGGGTCCTAATATCCAGTCAGGTTTCACTTTTGGCTACATAGAAAGTCTTAAAAATATAGCCAAAAGGCTTAAGACACAGAAGACAAGTAAGATTACCAATATTATTACTTTCTTAAATAATTTTGAAATTAAAGCTACTCATTTTGATTGTTACTGTTTGAGAATTATTGCCTCTCTGCCCCTCTTTCTTGTTATGAGTTTGCCCATTTTCTCCTGAAATGGGTTGTGGAGAAATGGTAACGGCTAGAGGTAGTGTTAAGATACCTATCTGGGGTATAAAGCTATTTTGTGTGGTATAAATTATAACGTAAAAATATAATGAACTGAAATTATAGAAAACAAAATGTTCACCAGACTTGGAAATGTAGTTTAAATGTTTGATCTGTTGGGCTGTGCAACATTCTCTCAAAGGAAATAACAGAGGAAACCCCAGTTCTTGAGTCATCTGAAGCATAGCGGCATTTTAAAAATTGGCCTGGTAACACTAAGATATTGAAATTTGATGCGATTCAGTTATTTTAATATGATAGGCTTAAATTCTCAAGTAAGATGTTCTCTGTACCTATCAGTCCTGAACATTCAGCCCAAGAGCTGAGATTCAGCCTGATGTATTTATACTTTACACATTATCACCAACAATAAAGATGACCCCACATGAATTATGCCCACAGTGATACATGTGCCATATGTGACTTTGCACAGGTGTAGCTGAAAGAGGCTTTGGAAATGTTTCTTTGGCTGATGGTTGAGGCTGACTGGATCCTGCAGCCCCTGCATCTGCATCTCTAAGCCTATGAGCAGTAAAAAACAGGAAGCCTAATCTTTTCTTCTATGCAATTAGCCCAGAAAACATTTATCTTACCATTAAGACAGCAAAGATGATAGACTGCTGTCCTGTATGATAAAATAATGCTATTTTTATAGAGTTACCAAAAATGCCTCTAAATTAAATATCCTGAAGCATAACATAGGAAACTATCATCCGTTTACAGAGAATAAACAAAACGTCTTAGTAGGCATTTTCCTATCTTATTTCTATTACTCTGTGAGGTTCACCAGCAGATTAGGATGCATTTCAGCTGATGTTTAAGAACCATTTTTAAAGGCCGTATATATTTTATTGAGAGTATTCTGTCACTAGTCTTTCATCAGGCCTCCAGCAAGCTAATCAATCAAGAACTCTTTAGAATGACAGCAACAAAAAAATCCATTTGGGTCACTGTGTGAAAAAAAAAAAAAAAAAAAAAAAAAGTCATTACTGTGAGAATGCCTTGTCAAAACACAGAAATACAGTTCAGCCCGGAGCCAGATTTCTGTAGGTCAAGACATCAGCTGATGGTGGTTTGGAACCATTTGATTTTGTAGTTAAATGAACAGAGAAGTCAGTTCTCTTAACAGAACTTCTCTTCTGGCTCCATGTACAGGCTAACTAGTAATGACACGCATTCTAACGACTAACATTAATGTAATTAGTATTTTCTGCAGTACTGATTTGCTTCGTGGTAATTAGTGGTTTCAAAAACTGGTCCTCACTCAATCACTGAATTAACCAGCTTCAATAGAAGAAACTAATTTCTTCTCTCAACACCTATTTAAACTACTTTCAGGTAAACAGCAAAAAGATAAAGTAAGAACATAGGGTCAAATGTATCTGCGTGCAAATTTATTGAATAATTCAGAAGAGAAATTAACTCAGCAATTTTGTTGTCCCATATAGATCAAGATCAGTCTTAGGAATGTTTGCAGTAGCATGCATATATATTGGCCTAGATATTAGCTGCATCTAGGTATAAATGTTCTCTTAAATCTCACATTCCCACCCAGTAGAGGGCAATAGATGTATATGACCAAAACACAGTACGTTATCTAATGCCACAGATTTCCCACAATGTCATTTGAGTTACCAATTACTTAGAACAATTCTCTACTGAATGATAAAATGGCAGGTTTCAGAGAGGAAGGGAACATACTGTTCTCCCTGTTCACTTCAGATAGAATAATAAACAATGGATATAAATTACAGAAAAATAAATCATTCTTTAGCATTAGAGAAAGCCTTCTAATTGTAAGGATAGTTCAACATGAAAATAGATTCCCTTGCTATGAGATCTCCATCACCAGAGGTCTCTAAGAAGAGGTTAAGGATCCTGCTTGGGGACAGAGTGGTTTAAGTGAACTCTTGAGATCCCTATTTTTTATGACTGCTTCTACTGTAGGAGGTAAAGTACCTCAGTCGCCACTGCTTTATACAAATTGATTCCACCTACAAATATAATTCTATGTATCAGAGTTCTTCCTTCAGAATAATGCCCTAAATATCATTAAATGTCTAAAAATAATAAACTGGACGGAAGGGGAAATAATAGAATCAAATAATTCACAATAAACCTAAGTAGCAGAGTAACTTGGTGTTAAAGATGTAATGGAAGCTTCAACATTGAATATCCCAAGCCAAAACTTAGCAATGTGGCATGGAAATCAAAGGGCATATAAAACTGTATATGCTATACTTTCATCAAAACATGAGCTTGCATATTAAAGCAAAACAGAATTAAAGTCAATTACATGATGTATTTATGCCTAGATAAAGTCTTTTATTTTGGATTCTTTTCCATTGTTGTCAGTGTTCAAAGGCCCCAAACATAATTATAATTGGGAAAGAAAAAAAAAAGGGAGATATGGGATCAGAACGAAGAACTTTTTCGTATCTGCTGAGAAAGCAGATAGGAAAAAGCAAAGGGAAAACAAAGAAAATGGAAAGAGCAGGTGCTAGCACAGTAACGTCACCCACTGCACAAGCTGGCGCGGAGAAAGACCTGCCTGCTCAAGTTCTACACATAAAACAAGGTAGTATTTGATCATGCATAGATGTGCTTGGACCACTCTGCAACAGGAACTTTAATTAACTCTTTTCCTTTCAATAATGTTTATTCTCAGGTGTTTGCTCCCTGATTTTCCATGACTCAAACAGTGTAGTAATCCTCAATAGTATCTAGAAAGGTAAATGATTATTTTCCCTATAACAGTTAAAATTCCTACACTATAATGATTTCCAGAACCAGCACGGGAGATACAGTATTTATGCAATAAATATGTATTCAATAAATATTTATATACATACAATATCCCCTTGATATTTATTCAAGAAAAATAGATTTAAAATATCTGAGTAAAAATAGAGGAAAAAAAGAATATGGAAACTAAGAGGAATAGAAAACTACACATGACCAGGCAGTGGTAATTAATTAGTCCGTCTTTCAACAACAGTAATTTTCTGCCTGTGATAATAAAGACTCAGCCTGTGTCATTCAAACTGAAATGAAAAGAATGTACAACCACAAACTCTTAAATAATTTGTGCTGAAAAAGACTCCATATAGTAAAACTCTTTAGGATTAATTATATTTCTTTACTTTCAATTATTACTCAAATAATCCCAACAAACCTGCATACTGCTCAGCTGTCTGACATTGCTAATATTTATGTTACCTCCCATGTCATTTACACATGCCAACCTTATGATCTAGAGAAGTCATTTGTGCATAGGCTTCCTTTATGTTGGAGTTAAATTATTTTCTGGATAGCTTTTTCATTTCTCAGCTAATAATAGCCAATTGCCCTAACTTATGTTGTTACAGTATCATTTTAAAGGTTTTGGTTGGTTGGTTGGTTGGTTGGTTGGTTGGTTGGTTGGTTGGTTTTTTTGTTGTTGTTTGAGCACTAACCTTCTTAAGTCTTCTGGTATAAGGGAGCATAAATAACTGGTCCTGCTCCAGGATTTCTGGAGCTTATAGGCAGTGTAGGCAGCTGCCTGCAAAAGCCACATTCCAAGTGAGGCAAAGACCAGAGCAGTGACAACTAAATATGAAGGACAACATAATTTGAGCAATGGTATCTGCCAAGGACAGCAGAAATATTTAAGCTGTTGTAGAGTAGGCAGGAATCATTTTACTCATGCACACACATGATGTTGTGTTTTTTGTTGTTGTTGTTCCCTGAGTCCTTCTATCAGAAGAAGTGTAGGAGCTCTGAAGCACCTGGCTCCTTGCTGCATTTGCTGCCTTTTCACTGAACAAACTTCTTTTTAATAATACACGCTGTTAATTAGACCTGTGAAAGAAAGAGTGTCCATGAAACGAATACCTATTTTTATCACTGTTTATTCTGGCCACCATCATCACATGTCCGGCTCAGAAATAATGAAGATCAAAATGTGCATCATCTGTGAATACAGTTCAAGTGGGATTAAGGTCATGTTTTCAAACAGTTAAAGCAATGTATTGAGTGCTCCAAACCTTCAGTTTGAAAATTGAACCAGCTGCTGAAGCCAGAGCTTTAAAAGTCAAAATAATTGTGAGAGCTACATGCAATAATGAACTTTTTAGACAATGTGGCTCTAAATCAGTAATAAGGAATGATGAACAAATGGATGACTTGTCAGTGCTGCTCTGACTTAACGCAGATAGTAGCTGAGGCACTCAATAGATGAGGTACTTTCAGAAGTAGACTCTATTTCTGTCTGGTCCCAAGTGCCTAAATGGGATTTTGCTGCCATTTTGTTATATCTATGAGCACAGTTATTCAAAGATGAAAGTAATTAATCAGCTGCCTGTTCCAAAAACCAAGTCAGATTTGTCAAAGCACTAAATTCATCCACTGAAGATAGAGTTAATTAATGCTTCTGAAAAGAATTCTAGGGACTCCAAGAGGCCTTTCTTCCATCAGCCTTGGAACACAAAATGTCCAATCTGTTTATTTCAATAGAAAAGAGAGAGGAAAGATCTTGAACAACTCCTTCTTGAAGCTCCTTCACAAAAGGAATTTTTTAGAAAAGCTTACTAAGCAGAATAACCATTTTAACCATGCCTCTCTCTCTTAGGAGAAAGAGAAATGCTGTATTGAATGAAATATTTCACTCTATCTCAAGGATGTCATGGAAAGAAATCTTAATTGCTTTTCAGCTGAGTTATCAAGCTCCACTAGGGACCACAAACCAATAAAACTTCCTGTAAAATTTTGTATGAATTTGATGATTTCCACATGAAATGCATTTTTACTAGGTTATCCAGATGAAATATGTGATCCCCTTTATTCTTTTCTATCTTCTAGCCTAAGAAATAAAAATTCCTAAAGGACTACTGTTGATTTAGATGGAATCAGCCTAGCATGTTACTCGTGAACAAGAGATTTGATATTCTTTGTATATGCTTATATATATATCAAGCAAAAATCTTTCTAATATGTAAGAGGAACACAATGAGACTTAGTAAAGAGCAGTTAGCAATCTCTGTACGTCCTTACAGGGTAACCTATGATTTATGCCAAGTTTGTTTTCACTGTCTGTATAGTTTTACAGTTAAATAGCTTGCTGCTAACTATATATAGTATATATAGTTATCTAGCTTGCTTCAAAGAATTGCAAACTCAAAAGTAGCTTATAATTGATGTATTTTATTATTCAAACGTATTTGGCTAGTAGATGGTTGAACATGACACATTTATATTGGATAAGTTCTAACTTGCCTAACAGCTTTTCACTTTGTTAACAATGTAATATCTTTGATCCTCTATATCTACTATAGAGATCCTATATATCTACTACTATTCAAATTTGTCTACAGAAATTCCAACTTTAGTCACTAATAATTGAAGTAGTACTGGTAAGCTGGCTAGTGTGGCAGTTTAATAGTACTGCTTCTATTGTTAGTGACTGGTAATACGTTGTGTTATACAGCTCAGGGTTAAATTCTGCATGTGTTTTGTTAAATGCTTTCTTACTTTGCTAAATACTTTCCTAGTTTTGATCTTGCTCTCATCATAAATGTGCTCTCATTTTCATAAACTTTTGTGGTATTAACCTCATTTTTTCTGAGAATTGATTTCAGAAAGAAACTTACTATTTTTACTGATTTTAGGAAATGAAAAGAGATGGCTTTCCTCTTCACAATGATTTTGCCAACATTCCAAAATGAGCTTATCAGAAGAATGTCATCGATGATCTGCTGACAAAAATTGTGTTAGTATGAGACATAAGAAAAAGTAGTTCCTAATTGTCTAGAAATTGTCCTGAAATTCTGGAATAAGACTATTTCTCTTTTAGGAATGTATTTACAGTCATAGAATCATAGAATCCTTAAGGTTGGAAGGGACCTTTAGAGATCATCCAGTCCAGCCCCC
>VZSV01000362.1:314597-330889 GCA_013398735.1 Nothocercus julius | reverse complement strand
TATAATATATTAAAATATTTATATTATATATTATTATATCTAGGAATTAAAACTGCTTGTAAGTTACTAGTTGGTCTTCTCAGTCCTACTTCTGACTAACAAAACAGCAAAGGCTAAACTCTGAAGCTTTATTCATTAGATTTGCATTTTGAGTATACAGGATAGAATTACAAAAAAGAAAAAAAAAAACAGATATGTACTTTCTACAAATAATGTCATTGATGTCCATCCACATTAGGTTCAACATTAAAAAATGTATTGACTGTCAGGATAATAAACAAAAGAAATGAGTAAGAAAGTGCTGGCACCATGAATTGGGTTGCTAGAGTTATCAGAAATATTTTCAGAGAATAGCATTGCCAAAAGAGAAACAATTTAATCAGTTATCTTAAATCTTCGGGTCTTATATTGTCATTTGAAGGTGGTATAATGGGTCTATTTCACTGATAACCCTTCATCAGAGGGCTCCGATAAGGCAATTATTCACGCAACAGAGATAATTAATTGTTATTCTGCAAAGCTGCAGAAACTCGCCATGTTCGAGTAACCTGATAATATCTCTTCCCTGGATTCTCTGACTTTCAAATAGGATTAATGAATCATAATTTATAGGGGGGCCCTTCAAGTCATTAATCCTGTTTTGGCATATGTGATATGGTGAATAATTAAAAGAGGATGGAGACTGACATAATTTTTGAGGCTTCAGAAATGTCTTGCATTCTACTCCAGCATGATACCAAAGTTGTACAAACAAAAGAGTATTAGTGATGACTCAGTTTATGAGCAAAAAGACATCTTCCTTTCATTGATAAATTTGTTATCATTTAAAATAAAAGACTTTTTATTGAAGGCGTTTTGACCTACTTGATAAAGGAGACAAAGTCTCTACAGTGCTTTGATAGAACAGAGTTCTACATGTATCAGGACTATAATTACTGAAACCATGGTAAAATTTGTGAAATTTGACTGCAATGTTATAATTTCTAAGGAATTCACAAGTAAAACTGTATGAAATACATCTCCCTTCTTAGACTACAGGCTGTATATAGTTCTTTTTGAGAATGCCCAAAGCGAAAAACCTCGAAGGGGAGCCCTCAAGCACACAATTTGGGCAGGTCCTTAATCACATGAAGATATTTAGCTACAATCATTAAATATGATATGTCGTCCTTTTTCCTCATTTCCTTTCTCTTTACAAATAACCTGCTTTGAATGGAAGTTGCTGAAAAATACTCATGAATTGGATTTGTAGTCTGGCAAGCTCTACTGCAGCACAGGTATTAAGTCTACATAAGCCTACGTATTAAGTCTCAAAGCATCTTGCTGGATCCATCTTTTTTCCCTTGTCTAAAGAACATCAAGGCTAAGTCAGTATCGTCGCTGGGATTTACTGTAACATTTCTGTTGCATTATTGCCTTCAGCAAGTCAGCTGTTCAGTTTCTGATATATAAAACTTGTCCAGAGATGCCCAAGTGCTAAGACATGGTCTTTTATAAATATTTTTCTACAAATAAAACATTCTTACACAGTAACTTTGAGGGATGTGAGAGAGCTCTTTTGAGCTTATATTAAGAGGCACAACAAGACTTCAGCTGAATGACCCTGTATAGTTCCTATAGCCCTACTACCATGCACAAATTGTTGAAAATGATTTAAAAGTGAAATGGTGGACTGGGAATGTGAATTAATAATATATTGAAAGCTTAATGCTCAGTCAGAAACCAGACTCTGTGATGGAACAGAGAAAGTTAGCAGCGCAGTGAATGTAAGTATAATACAAAGTCTTCCAAATACAAAACAAATGCCAAACCTTCATAATCTATACCTCATTTATCCGTATCACTAAAATTAAGAAATTTGAGACATTACCAAGCTTAGACTGAATACACATTCTAACTGAATTGTACTAGCTTAAAAGATATATTCCTATACAGTTTTACATACCTGACAATATACAATATAATTTGCAAGAATTTGGTAAATAAATTTCAATTTAAATGGAAGAAAGCTGCAAATATATCCACATTGTTTATGTCAATTTACACATGTCAATTTACAGAAAAGATTGATCCTTCAGCAAGTGAAAAACAGCTATTCTGAATGTTTGCTTTTACAGAAACAAATTTTATACTGTTTCTTATGTTAAACTTATATTTATCTTTCCTCATTGTTATCTGTATATAATACCATTAGCCCTGCATTTTCTGTTGCATTTGTAAATCTTAATAATAAATTGATAATTTTTCCATGATATTCTGAACTGTAAAAGAATGTGTAATCAAACTTTGTACTTAATCGATCAAAAATTCATAATATAAATAACTAAATTTTAATTGGTTCTTTCAATAGTCCATTTCTGAAATTTGTTACAGATAATCAGTAGCTGTACTAATGTAGCCCTGTAATAATTAACATTTAAATTTCTGGCACTAATCACCAGAATCATGGCTCACTTCCTAGCATTTAGGGCAGCCCTTGGAAATAATGTGATGAAGCACTCAAGAGCATTCAGCCAATTAGAGTGCTTGGATGAGTGAGCTTTCTAAGCCATCTGATTTTAAAAGTACGTGCCACACACTGTGGAATATTGCCTCTGCAAAATTTCCCAAAATACTGTTCTCTTAAATGATTGGGACAGAAAAGAATACCGCAATCAGAACATATAATTCTGAAAGGAAATTCTGCTGGTCAGTTAAAGAAAACAGATGCAATATTAAAAAAAAATAGGAAAAGATACAGAAATGTGTGGGAGGGAAGGTGTAGTTCTAGCTGTGCATTTTTCTTTTCATTCTAATTGCCTGTTTTGCTAAATGCTTACAACCATATAATGTGTAGATACTATAATCAGGTTTCGATCACTAAGAGTATTTTTGTAGAAGCTTTAAAGAGGTTCAGAATCTTCTGAATTTCACATTCTTCAGAAAATATGTTATGAAAGGTTCACATTTCACTAAAAGAACACAAAGGATTAGGAAAAAAATATCAGCAAGCTCGCAAAATATAAACATAGCTGAAAATTCCTGTTAGTTGATACATTTCATAAAATACATTGTTTTTTTTTTAAGAGTGACAGTTACATTTGTTTATTGCATTTTTATTTTCAGAATTCTTCTATTTAGAAGCCTTGCTATTAAGCAGAATCTGAAAATAATGACTTCTTTATTCATGGAAAGATTTTTCCAAATGTGGCTACATGAGCGTCTATACTGATTTATAAATTTGCTCTTTCTGAAGCATTAACTGCCCTGGCACAGGAGTCAGACAGTAAGATATTTCACTGTTTCACCTATATTATAATCTAATAATCAATCAAAATTTGCTGGAAACACTAGAGAAAAAATGTTACTTTAGATTTTTATTTTATGTACTTGAAAATCATTAACCTGCATTTAAGTAGAGGAAAATTACACCTATGCTACATAGTAGCAAGAACTCTCTTAACCTAGATGTCAAACCCCATTTATTTATGCCTATGATTTCTAGATTTACTTAAAAAGAATGATTTGTATGCAGTTATGAATAGTTCTTTTTTTTTTTTTTTGTCATAAAAAGCCTAAAATGCTTTTTAACAGGAACATTTTATGTGTGCAAAAAGTAATGATTCCTAAGTGATTTGCTAACATGTTCTAATACTTCTTATTTCTTCCTGATAATGTTTAAGATTTTTGAAATGTTATTCCCTTTTTTCTTTAAAGGATTTGGAGATCTTAGGGTGAAAAGTAGAAATGCATGAAGGCAGGTGTGATTTTTCTTTACATTTACATGGTCCTGTGCTTCTAAATTACATCCCAATTATATCATAAATTTCTAGATCTGGATGGCTGCATTCATCATCTTACTGCATTCAGAATCGTTCCATTTTTCCAGAACCAGATACATTTCCTGGCTTCATCCAGTGTTGGAGCAAGACGTGGATATCATCAAGGCCCACTGTCACTCACAACCACTGTTTCCATACAAAAGAAACACAATTGATGACACTAGAGAGGGCAGCCCCTGCCGCACATATTGAAAACTAAACATATCATATACATCTGCCTGTGAAGAATTTCCTATTCCTCTGTGTTGAGTAGAAATCTAATTCTTGGAAGGGGGAAAATAAAAGTCTAAACTGTCTCAACACATGCCAGGGTAAAGAATATTCTCACGAACTTTGTAATACTGCAATGTACAGAAAGCCTCAATTTGCTCCATTTTCAACAATCAGTATATAGGTTTGTTTGTTTTTAATCTTTTAATTCTAGGGGGTGGCAGTTCCTCTGACCAACAGTGTTCCTCTCAGTCTCCCTGTCCCTTGTTAGTTCCTTTTTTTTCTGTCTGAATGTCAGAGACACTCTGTGTGTCACACAATAACATATTAAATTTTAAATTTATAAAAAATTAAATTTATAAAAAGCAATTTCAGGCACAAATCTAACTACTGGTAGCTTTCACCATGATGATTTTGCTCATATTTAAATTAAATTCATTTTCTTCTGTAAAAGAATGGATAAGACTAACCGAAACAGGCCTGTTTAGCCTAGAGAAGAGAAGGCTGACAGGAGATCTGATCAACATGCACAAATACCTGAGGGGAGAAGGTAGAGAGGTCAAACTCTTCTCGGTGGTGGCCAGTGACAGGACAAGGGGTAATGGGTGCAAGTTTAAACACAGGCAGTTCCACCTCCATGTGAGGAAGAACTTCTTTCCTGGGAGGGTGACAGAGCCCTGAACAGGCTGCCCAGAGAGGCTGTGGAGGCTCCTTCTCTGCAGATCTTCCAAACCCGCCTGGCTGCCGCCCTGTGCCGCGTGCTCTGGGTGTCCCTGCTGGAGTAGGGAGGCTGGACTAGGTGATCTTTGGAAGTCCCTTCCAACCTCAACCATTCTGTGGTTCTGTGTAAGAGAAGACAGATTTGTCGGAAATGATTGGAAGGAGCAATGATGTGAGCTGTCTGCATGATGTATTATGTGGCTGTTTCAATAGATCCTGCCTTTTCAAAGTTAAGCTTAGTGATATGTTCACAAATGATAGTGATATGTTCGCTTTCCTGAGCTTACCATATTCTTTCTATGCTTGTATCCAATTCTTCAGACCAAAGCAGCTTATATGAGACATCATCAGTTTCTAACAGTATTTTGATTAATTTTTGTCCCTGGTGCAAAAGAGAAATATATGGATCTGCATTCCTATTTTAATAATCCCAATCAATTCATCTCTTTGATCAACATCACAAATCACAGTAAATGGCATTTTCTACACCAAATAAGTGCAGGAGGTGCTGTAGATTGATATCCAAATGGCACATAAGGGATCCAGAGCAAAGATCAAAGAGGAGAATGTTGCTTCTGACTTGTCTATAGTCTTGTGTTGCTCTTCTACTCCTTTATGTCTTTGGCTAAAGAGGCTTCTGAAAACAGGCTGACTCAGTGAGCTTCTATAGGAAAGTTCATACCTTTTGGTTCTTCATCAGTTTGATCTGCTGGCCATTCAGAAAGCCATCTTCCAACACGTTTATTGGTCCTGTTTTCTGATTCAGTCACAGAATAGCAAAAAATGCATCTGTGTAGAAAGCATCTGAAAACCTTATTATTACTGTGCTTTGGACCACAGAACTTCATTTCTCCTCCCATTTGGTGCTCATACAGCTTCCTTTATCGTGGTGCTGAAGGACTTAGTACTGACATCCACCCAGCCTAACACTAACCCCTCTAGTGAGGCAGGAAAGCGCCAGTACCACCTTCATAGATGGGAAAGTGAATATATAAAGCTTAAGTTCAGCACTGACCTGCTTCTTGCTTGTTCGTCTCACCAAAGAATACTCTGCCATGCAGGGATCCCACATCAGCGCTCTAACCATTCACGTATCAGCTTCCCACCATACGGCTGTCAAACAGTAAGTAGGCCTTTTGTGGGCTACTTTTGGAAACTAAATACAAGGCCTTCTTCTTCAGTTCATTTACTTCCAAAGCACTGGAAGCTTCTTTTTGTTCTAGTGAGTTTTTATTATTATTATTCCACGATTTTTTGTTGCTTTGGCATTATGGTTTTTCCTCAGTAATTCTGTGCCTTCATTCTCTTTTGCACATTTTAAAATTTACAGGCACAGATGGTCCACTCATACAGGTACAGTTAAGCATATGAAAAAGCCTGCTTAAATAAAATAAAGCATAGGCATAACTGTTTGCAGAATGATGACTTCAGGTTCCTTGAAATACAGCCCTTCAAATACAGAGAGGGCATGGCTGTGTATCCGGCCTGGCAGCCACACAAGTCAGCACATTAGAGTCACTGGATGCTCCTTTTTTCCCTTTTAAGATGGCTTCACATTCTCTTTGGATGACTTATACCTCTCTTTGGTAAAAGAGAAAAGCAAACATTTCTTATCCTGTGTTTCTCAAATAGAGATCGGAGAGCAGGTACTCTGGGAGAACTAGGATCCAGACAGTTATTTTTGTTGTAGTCAAGGTACAAGGTAGGATTTAGTGGTGACTCTCAGAGTTAAATATTCTTCTTTTCTCGGGGTACTCAGCTGAAAATGAATGTCAAAGTAGTAGTTTGGCTTGGTGTTGTATGGTTCATGTGACCATTTTTCATTTTATGAAGTAAGAAGGAATTAAGCTAAAATGAACATGTGAAAAAAAAAAGTATGTTTTTTTTTCTATCTCATTTCTATCCCTTGAGCTCTGGTCTTACATGGGGTCTGCTGACGCATGAGGATGCCTTTGCCGGGTTAGCACTGATAGCTGGAGGCACCTTTTACTAGGATTTGTACTGTACTTGCAGTACAGTAGGTCCCACTGGGCTTTATATTTGCTAATGACTAATGAGCAAATACTCGTGAAGATGAAATACAGTCATGCTCATCACCCTTTACTGAGCCTATTTCCATGTTTCAACAAGCGCTTCATAAGCCCTTGGTACAGAAACATCTCTGTTGAAGGCGCTTGTTCCCCAAGCTCCTGGGACAGTGCCCAGTTGCAATCACAGCACTGCTTTGCAGTTCCTTCCTGCCCCTTTGATGTAGCATTTGCTTTTTAAATTCCTGCTGCTTTCACTCATTTTCCTCAGTCTCCTTTTTGGCTTTCTTTCTGAAAGTATTGGAGCTCTCTTAGGGACCAGGAGTGCAGCATGTTTCTCCCACCTCATTGTTTCATTAATTCACAGCGTTAAAGCCTCATAGATTTATTACCATCAGCAACAACCAGATGCACAACAAGGACTACACATCAAATGGGGCATAGCAAGTAGAACACTTAGAAAAATTCAGCTTGAATAACTAAGTGAATACTGTTTATTTTCCAGCTGCTCTCCTTACTGCTCAAATTGCTGCAGGAGTTGAAGGAGTCTAGTGCCCAGGAGGACTTAGTGCCATCCAGGACCAAGCCATTCAATTTCTAATACCTTGCAGCAAATAGTCAAAGAATGTGACTATTAGGAAAATTCAAGAGACTGTATGCAGTTTCATGGTCCAAGAAGATCAAGATGCAGATGGTGAAACCTGTATCACTAAACTTATATGGGTTATTTAAAATATTTTGTGTTAGATTATCTGAAGAGCTCTATGTAGTCCCAAAGACTTGTGCTTTTTTTACTTTTTTTTTTCTATTTTTTTCCTGTAAAGTTGGCAGAGCCCCTAGGCTCTGTGTAGAGTTATTTATAACATTACCATGTCAGGGAGGAATTGACTTTTTTCACTCTGTATATGAAGAGAGGACAAGGGTAAAAACAATCTACCACAAGAAATTATGGAATTTAATACTTTTCTCCTAAAGATAGTGTGGCTAAAAAGTAGGAAAGCATGTATTGCAGCATGTCTGGAGGACTTATTCTACACATTTTAGGATTATTATTTCGCCTTATCCCTTTTTTTTTTGCCTTATCCATAACTTCTATAAAACATTCTATTTTTTTTTTTTTTTTTTTTTTCATAACACAGCATCGGAAAGCTCACTATTCACAATCAAATAGAAATTCTTTGCAAATTGATCTTGAGATTATGGGAAAACTGTAGATGATATGGATTAATGGACCAAACACAGCTCTTGATCTTGATCTTAGAAGTATTACCTCTTCAATGTTCGGTGAGTAGCTTCCCTTTCTTGTTTGCAGAATGGAAACAGCAGTCTTTTCTTAACATCACATCCTGGGCAGGATTAAGGTCACTAGCCTACTCCAATGAAGGAGTAGGAGTAGGAGGAAGATCAAAGTTCATTTTAGGAAAGATGGGACAAAATTTGCTCTTCATTAGGCCCTATGGGCATCTGTGGGAGTGCGAGGATGACACAAGAAGCAGAGTTCTGTGTTGTCCCTTTGTGTTCAGGCTATACCAGTCATCACAGCAATGGAGCACTTTCCCAACTTAAGACTAAACAAAGAGGAGTATCATCTGTTATGTGAAATTTCCTCTCTATTCCTTCCCCACAGAGAAAAGTTATCTGAATGCTCTGGGAGAGACTTATTGTGATATTCACATAAACAAAGGTAAATGCATATTAAAAGAAAAATCAGACATGCTTATTTACTGTTGGGAAAGAAAAGGTCAAAGAAATGTGCTTTATAATCGGACTGGAAAGGCTTTTGCTTTGCTGACATTCTGTTCTTTCTGACAGATTTTCAAACCCCCATCTCCAGTTCTTCTTCACTATAAACTTTCAGGAATTAATATTGAGGTCTAGATGAAGCAAGACTGACAATATGGACTTGTAAGTGGAAAGTATCATTAGTGTGTACTGAAGAGAAAAAAATTAACGGGAAGGACATCTTCTAACAATTTGAATTGTTAAATAAATTTTACAATGAAACTGTCTACATTGTTTTTGGTGAAGTACAAACTGTAAAGAATAATCCATGGGATGGGAGCACTCTGGAAGATCATTTCATTTTGAGGGCCATCCACAGCAAAGCAGAAACAAATCCAGATAGTTGCATTACTAACTCTTCATTCCAATATTCAGACTTGTATATCCTCAGGTCACAACCTTCGGCTGATGCAAAATACCATAGAGCTCTCTGTTTCAAAGGCCCAGTGAATCCATTAGCAGGCGGGTGGCCCCTTGGGCATGTGTAGCACGTTCGGCTTGCAGACTGGCAGGAGCTTTGTGGGCGCAAAAGCTGACATTGCTTGTGTGTAAGACACACAAGCCTGGTAAATGCCCACTGGTACGTCCACCTACATGGACTCCCTCCTATACTAAGTAACAGATCTCTACTAAGAGTTCTGGATATTCAAACAGGATCTAGACTGTCATCTCATTATACTGAAATGGCATTATCTTTAACAGTCAGGAAGCAGGGATGCTGCAGAAGCAAAACGATTCCTGAAACATACCTTTCTCCAGTTATATACTCTGTGGCCTGTCTGGTTTCAGTAAACATACTAACCACAGAACTGGTAAGTGGTGAGTACCAGATTTAGTAATTGCAGCTCTGTTTCAGGAAGCCAGGTATAAATGTGCACAGCTGTCTGCCCTGGTTGTTTCTCTACTTTATGCCAGCAGCGAAGCTTTATGCCAGCAGCGAAGCTGGGTTCCAACTTCCTGTGAGAAAAAAAAATGTTCAGGTAACATCAATCTATTTAGAAGTGTGATCAAGAAATATCTCGAGTTGGTATAATTTAAGTCATTTTATACTTTTTCCTCTCATTTTTCCTTCTCATTGGCAAAATTGTATTGATCGTATGTAGATCATGTTCTCTTAAATTGAATTTTCCCAATTCTTTCCTTCTTATTTACTTATTTACAAACTCCATTTCTGATTCCAACATGATAATTCTATAGCAAATCCCAGGTGAGCTTTGAGTGGATAAGAAATAAAATACAGGACTTACTTAATAATAAAATTATTTGAAGCCACAGTTTTACTTTCTATACATATTTTATAAAGGAATCACATCCAATAGCCCTTGGCTTCACTACCAGTATTTGCCAATATTCCCTTACATCTGGGCTTACCTTCAGCTCACAGCAAATTGATAGATGGGCCACAGCTTAAGAACTTTGGTAATTGAAACTTCCCTGGCATTTTCTGTGCACACAAGCAGAGTATCCTGTGCTGCAGAGACTCTCACAGATGAGATTCTAGCTGCCAGCACCACAGGAAAAGTCAGACACATTTCCTTGTATTAAGTTCCAACATAGCAGGCAGTCTAAAAAACTCCAAAAGATGCTGTTGAGGAGGACAGTCGCTAACAAGGTCAACCTTGGTCATACTCCCGGGAAAGGGAGTACATCAATAACCAGAAATGGTCTAAAATGGAGCACAGCTTCTAACATGCGCAGATCTCACTGCGCTTTCAGACACAGAAGTATATTGATCAAGTGCCTTGACTAGTCCCAAAGAACTAAATTTCATCTTCATTTACTCTACTGAAAAGCAGAACTGCATTTGGTGAGTGACTTCCAGGTTGAACTTGTGTAACAACTTAATCCAAGATGCTTATTTACCAAAGGCTGATAAAAGAAATGATCTGGCCAGTTGCTTGAGTCAATTTTTCATCAAGATATTTCCTCAGAAAGCCCACAGCACTGAAGGCATTGAGTATCCATGCATGCACAGTATCATTGGTACTATCTTCTCCCACAGCCGATGATTCTGTGTGCCTCTTAGAGCTTCCTTCTTTGTGTAGTATTATGACAAGCACAGAAGAAATTATTTTTAAAATATGCAAGTGATGCTCATAGTCCTCTCTTCCTCCTATTTTCAACAGGAAGAAAAATACCGTGCTAACAGAGAGCAGAGTTTATTGTATTTTTCTTAACAGTCTAGAAGACTGTTAAGAAGACTGTTATTGGGTCATGTCCTTCTCCACTTGGTGATTTATATGAAAAGGCCATGTTTTCATACTGCTGCCTTTCCATTCTAAAATGTCCTGTGAATCCGATCCTAAATTACCAGAGTGCAACTGCTGGGTTAATTCTATTAAGCTTTTTTTTTTTTTTTTTTTAATTTATAGTGTTATAATTCAGATCAAATTGTGACTAGGACTTTTTTTTATTGCACAATTTAGAGTGACCAATTTAAGATGTTTCTAAAAGGGCTACTTTCAGAAAGTCAAGAGCTGATCATTTTTCTGCCTTGCCTTTCTCTAAAAATCAGAGGCTTTGGAATGTCTCAGGTTGCTGAGCCAAAACAACGAATCGTTTCTGAAAAGTGTTTTTTTTTTTTTTTTTTTAAGGTTGGCAAACTTGTCTACCTGCCTCTGACAACATACAAGTTATGAGAACCGCCTGGATCTTGTAAATAACAGTTGATCAGTATAAAAGAGGCCCTACAGTTTAAGATGCTTTGATGTTATTTCATTTTACACCCTTTGATTTGATTCATAGAGTAATGCTTAGGAATTCTTTGTAGTGTTCCTTAGCATGATTAAATTTCCAGATGCTTTTCCTCCAGTATAGTTCTGATTATATCTAGGGAACAGACCTTTTTGGTTAAAGGGTGCCATTTTTAAACATTCATTTTTTAAATGAAGTTGCTTTTCAAGTTGTGGTCTGTTGCCTTCTGGGCTGCGACAGGCATTAAAATGCTCTTAAAAAACAATTCTACCATTCTTCTCAAAAAGATTCAGTTTCCTTTTGTTTATTGTATCTAAGGTAGTTTTCAGAATAATACTGGCTGCATAACATTTATTGAATTATTAGGCTTCAGATAGGTTTAGCAACTAAGTGGTTGATCTTAAAAAGCTGAGCTTTACATATGCCAACTGTAGTGTTGTCCACTGCTTGTTTACTGCGCTGTCTCTCTCACTTTTTAGACAAACCTTAATTGACTAGACATTGTGAAGGGAATTGTGACTAGACATGATGGAAGGGAAGAAAAAGCAGCTTTTGGTCAGATTTTGATTTCATATAGATATGAATTTCCTAGTGATGAATAACTATCTTTTAGTTTATAAGATGTGTTCACATCTAGATTACCATGTTATGATTACAGATTGCATTAAATGAAATGGATTTTCTCAGGATTCACGCTAGGATACCTGAGATTAGATTCTAGCAATTACTTCAAAAGAGACAGAGAAATTTGGTTCATTATATTTTAGGCCCATGTAGGGATGCTTTCTGAACAAGGAGTGTGCGTCCACAATTCTCTATATAATATTATTGTAGTATCAACTGTAGTATTGTATTCTGTCTGTTAGACAGTACAATAGTAGATAACCGACACAATGGCAAGCTCTTTGCGGTTTTTATGTAGTGCTGTAGATGTCTGTTGTGCCTTAGAAAATAAAAGTCAGAGTCTTGCTTAAAGGGAATGACAAGTTAATTTAAACCAAGAGTAACAGAAGAAGATAACAAATGCAGGAAGATTTTGGAGGAGATGGGGGCCTAAAAATGAAATAACGAGCTTATGTAGCTGCCTGGCTGTAACTTTGAAAATACTTTATCTTGTTTAAATAAATACATGCTTGACTAAAAGTCTTTAAAAAATTAAAGACTAGTCCAGAAGTCTATTCAAGGTAGGTCTTGAGAGGTACATAAGAGGTATTGTTCCTACAGAAACAATACTTGCTCATGCTCAGCTAATGAAATCATGCCTGGTTGAGTAACAAATTTACAGGTCTTCTTATAATTTGAATTGATACACTCAAAAGGATATGTTATCAACTGTAAAAATAAGGAAACCATGTTCTTTTAATCCCCTCTAGATGAACTATAAATTTAGGATGAGGACTAAAACATTGGAGCCAGCCCCATGCTGGTCTGCTTAGCACTGCCGCTCCGGCTGTCGCTGCTTGGCAGCAGTCCTTGAACACGGCTGCTGTTACACCCTCACTTCAGCAATTTGGCTCCCTTTAAAAATGACAGGTAGCTGGAATAAATAAAGAAAGAAATAAAGTACCATCTCTTTTTCTTGTCCTCTAAGCGGATTGCATTTTCCAGTCTTTCCAAAGGAGTCATTAAGCTGGAGGCCTGTAAGATTAGAAGAGGCAAGAACACAAACAAAAGGCTGAGTAAGTCCAAATGGAGCCATAGAAAAGCCATACTATGCACAAAAAAGTATATTTTTAACCTAGTGTTTGTAAATTACCTGCCCTACACCTACTGCCTGTTTTTTGACCTGCTGCAACCTCTCAAAGCAGCAGTGACACTGTTGGATTACAGTATGGCATATACCACTGTTTCTCGCTTGGGCATTTTCCCACAAAATGGCTGGGGAAAAGTAAATGGAAACAACGCACATCTTGCATACCCCAACACCAGCACTGAAGAAAACAAATTAAATTGGGAAAATGCAAGTTACATAAGAACGGTGAAATTTTGTGCTAATTTTACTAATTTATTGGGTATAGTAACCTACACAGTCACAGAATTTTCAAAACAAATTTAAATGGTCCCCCAATAAGAAAATTTGAGAAGCACTGTTAAGTGATCAGCTATATTTATTACTAATAAGTCAATATATTATACTGTTTTCTGAGGGAAAAAAAAAAAAAAAAAAACAAGCCTGATCTCTAAGTGTTTAGATCAGGATTTTTTTTTCTTGAAGAATAAAGGCTCAACTGTCATAGGAAAATCTGCCAGGGGAACTGTCTTTTCATTTCAGGAGAATATTTGAGAAGTCATAAAATTGCTACTAAGCTTCCACTTTCCTACAGAAAATTTAAATTGAAGCAAAACGGTAATTTTAGTGCAGCTTTGACAAAAGCTTGCTTCACACTGGTTTCCCTGGCAATTATTCTCAGTCAAAGCAAAAAGCCATTAAAAAAAAAAAAAAAGCTATTTTCAGTGAAGACTAATGAATACGAAACACCACTGGCCTAAGATTAGTTGGAAGACAACTGCCATTAAAGCATATGCTATACATCTGATAATGTATAGCATGTTATCTCCTTCTACCTTTCTTGATCCATTTCTATGAGGTTTCAGGGAATTAAATTTGCTGAAAATATTATCTCTCAAGAAGTTGGATAATACATTTCTGTAGCACATACGAGCTTCTCACAAGCACAGATCTGTGCCCGTTTACAGAATTCACTGTTGGCTTGCCAACCTGGGAATTGGACAGCTATTAAAGATGATCTGGAAGGACTGATGGACTTTGTTTTCATAACTTTCATCAGAAGGAATTTTCAAATAGAAAGCACTACTACTAAATTACGCAAATTTATGGTGTCCAAGCAGGACACTAACCAGCTCGGTGCTTTTATATCATATACAAATGATAATATAACATCTTTTTTTCAACTATACAGGCAAATTCATTACATACTGCCAAAAGCAATCAGTTAAGAAAATTACCTAGGAAGTGCCTGAAAAGCCCTTCTGGAACAGACTGAAGAGTCCTTTGTAATCTTTTTCTAGACCATTTGTTGTCATTCTACGAAAAGTTCCACTCATTTTGTTGGCAAGCTCTTTAAACACATTAAGTTATTTCAAAGTATTACTAGAAAGTATACCAGGTTAAGAGTAAAGTTCAGGTTTCCGTTTACTACTGGTTTGAAAAGGAATACCACAAAACAATATGTTACAGAATACTGCGGGCATCATTCACAAGCCACATTTGAACATTCCTGAACTCTTTCTCTTTGGTATTCTTTGATACATTTGCTATGTTATTACTTACCTAACTATCCTCTCTGACTGTACACAACTTTCACCTCAAAAAGTTTCAGTTGACTAGCAGTGAAGAGGAAACAGCTAGTACCAAGCAGAAAACGGTGCTGACTGCGTACAGATACAAGCATCACTAGACAGACGTTCTCCAAACGTTTGCATTTTTGTAAGCAATGAATAAGCAACAGCGCTGAACCGAATCATCGGATTATTTGTTCTATGTCTGGTCTGTTCCAAGCAGTCCCGGTAGAGCTCAGTGCCTAGAGACAGAGTGCTCTGCTTCCATCTCTTGGTCAACAGGAGGAAGAGCAGCCAGCTGAGATGTTTTTTCCTCTCCATACTTTGCTTACCCAAATGCCAGGTGAACAGATGCTGCAAAGGGAGGGGATAGCTGTTCTATGATAAACAGCAGAGTCAGGAGAGATTCATTCGTTCAAGCTTTTCTCCCAGACTGTTCCCCCTGGTGCTCTGACCTCTGACCTTTATTTATTTATTTTTATGGAAAAACCATAACCACAGGTACATGTGAAGAGGAGAGGCTGTAGAGGCAATCCTCCAAAAACAAACAAACAAACAAACAAACAAACAAACAAATAAAGAGGAAAAAGGCATCCCGTGAAAAGGATTCTGTTCAAAGTTACTCTCAGAGGCTGCTTTCTAGCTATTAAAATACATGTGACTTTGGGAGGATTCTGCAACATGAAATAACGAAGAGGGAAACAAGGACATAGAATTTTTTTTCCAGGGCATGGGATTGGCTGCTGGAGTCATCAAGAGGGGCAGCAGAGAAAGGACCAGAGCTGAATCACTGCTGTGGTGCTGAGGGCTGCACCTTCAAGTGATAACTACACGGCATTTCCCTGCTGTCCAGAAACAAGACCAGAGACTGTACCTCAGGACTGAGGTAATTAATATACTAACTGTTGACACCAGACTTCACTGACAAATTACCTGTCAGATGTTCAAACTGGTAGGTTCTGAGCTGAATTAATAAACTCCTGCAAAATTTTGTGAGGATGGAGGAGAAAGTCACATGGCAGCCATAGCACAAGACGCCATTCACCCGACTCCTTGAGCTGTATAGTAAAATCTCTGAGGCTGAGACCTGAAAAAAAAATGTGCTATGTAACACAGAGCACAGAGGATAGAGAGGGTCTGAAGAACAGATCAGAGGAAGCAAATGTCAGTACCTCCTGCTGGGTCCAGGTATTCCACTGTCTCATGAGGCCAACAGGGGTGTGAGACTGTTTCCTTGCACGATCTGGCCATGTTAGCCTCAGCACATCTTTCTTTCTCCCTCAAGTAGATATTAATATTTCTTAGGAGTTCTCCCACACCTTCACCGGGTTGCTGCCATTTAAGTTTCATAGACCTGACATAACAGGTACTGCATTACAACCACATGAGTTTCAAAAGCTACAAATTGAGCAACTTTGTAAAATAAGTTGTCCTTTTTTTCCTACACTTTATTTTCAGATATAATTGCTATAGCATTTCGTGGTTTTTTTTTTTCCATTGAAAAAGTTCTCCATGGCTCTCTCAGAAACTCTAGGTGGACACTCACATATGTTTCTGACCCCAGTGCTGCTTCCTGCTGACAACTCCAGCTTAAGGAATATCCATATTATAAAAATCTTGTAGCATGAAATGGGACAAGTTCAGAGGTGCCACAAAACCTGGAGAGTATAGAACTCATATCTCTATCCTATGAATAAAGACAGATTTGAAAATGAAAAAAAAAAAAAAAAAGAAAAAA
>VZSV01000362.1:280209-308970 GCA_013398735.1 Nothocercus julius | reverse complement strand
GGGACGCGGCAGCATCCTCCCCCCACCCGCCCGCTTCCCGTCGCTTCCCTGGAAATGTCGGTGGGATGCGGGCGGGGAGGAGGGCGGTGGCGGGAGCAGGTGCCGGCGGGCGGCGGCTGCTCCCGGCCCGGCCCGACCCGCTTCCCTCGGCGCCGGTTCTGGCGCGGCCCGGCCCGCTTCCCTCGGCGCCAGCCGCGGGGGCTTCCCCGGGGGCTCCCTGGGAAACCCCGGGTCCTGCCGCGTGGGGGCCGCAGCCCTTCCCGGCCCCTGCTGCGTGCGACACACTTTTCCAGTGGTTCTTCACCTCTCCTCGGGATAAAGTCCGCTGGCAACCAGGGGAGGCTGAGGCTGCCTGGATTGCTTAGCTGTCAACTTATTGTCAGTCCCATATTGCACCATTCACTCCATGCTGCACTACATCTTCTGGTTTATTTATAAGGAAGCCTTCCCTGCAGTGTCAAGGTTAGAGCTGGCAGAGGTGAGACCTCGGATTTTCAGGATTTGGTTTCCAGTATGTGGTTGTTGTATCTGGGTTTGCACCAACATGTGTCATAGGTTTGCAGCCAGATGCTTTTGCAAAATGGATGAAATCTCAGATAGGCTGCTAGGTAATTGTAAGTTACATGTCATCTGGCAATAGTATTATGGGTAGCAGGTGATAAATAGCTTTGTACAAATGTAATATATATGCAGCACAAATCTGTGGAATTTTATAAAGGAAGTTCATGCTTATTCACATCAGTGAATGTTAGTGTCATCGTCCTTATATAAATCACTCAGGACTTTGCTATGGCAAAAGCTATTTAGGCAACCAGATTATTTAACCTTTATAAAGAAACAGTGTTATACACTGTTATCATTGTCAGATCATTTTTTAATTTAATTCCAAATTCAAAATAAGCAAAGGCCTCCTAAAAAGGCTTACATGCCCCATCCCTAAAAGTTTACAGCGTTAGAAGTGAAGACCCCAATAAACATAAATATTTAGCTCTCTAAAATCTGTGAGAGTTAGATATTTAAATGCCTTTATCAATCAGGGCCTAAGATCCTTCTAACTAGACAGAATAGGAAAGTAATTTGATTAAAAACGTAAGATCAAAAGAATTGCTATAGTGAGTTGGACATTCAGTTCAATATCCTGTCTCTGACCATAGTCATTAGCAGATGCTGAAGGGTAGAAATACATAAGAAATGATATTTTTATACAGTGATCTTTTCCTGGCATATCCTTTCAAGTTCCAACAATCAGTAGTACATGGATTGCTTAAACTGGGGGTTGCCTCCAGACCATCATATTTAATAAGCCACTGTATTTCTCTACTCTCTTTTTTTTTACACCCATTTATACTTTGATCTCAACGTCATTCGGTAGCAATGAGTGCCAAAATTTAATTATGAGCAGTGTGAAAAAGTATTTCCTTTTGTTTGCTATGAACCTGCTGCCTCATAATTTCATTCAGTGCTCCTCAGCTTTTGTATGCGACAAGGAGTGCATACTGTGTTTGCACAAGGTGCTAGCCTGGCAGCCCCGTCCTCTCACACCAGAGCAGGTAGTTCAAGTTTATTATATCTAACATTGAGCTGGAAGGTCTGTAGAAGCCTCAGTCTATATGTTGAAAATTCTAGATACAAACAGTGGGTGGGAGAGCTATTATACGACACGGACACTTGTTCACAAATAATTGCTCTGAACCCGTGAACTCATTTCACAAAGGCTACTGAAGAGCTATCTGGTGAAAATTAACTCCCTGCACTATTGATTTGAATCAAAATCTGACAGCCTAGTGAAAAATTCCCTGTCCTAATCCACTTCTCTACTATTCTGAAAAGAAGATGAAAGGTCTTCTCCTTGAACTGCAATTTTTCATTTTCAAGAAGCATATTAAATATACTGGAAGTATAGAAAAATTAGAAGTATATTAGAAGTATAGTAAAAAATAGAAGTATATTATAAAAAATAGAAGTGTACAAAATATAAGCTACATATAAAGGGCCATCTATCTATGAACACTACACATCTAGCATCATTTCTAATTGCTCTGTGTTCAGGTTCATTTCAAGGAATGTGCATGCTGAACAATGTGCACAGTTTCGAAAGCCAACTCTAAATCTCCCACAAAATCTAAATGATTTTGAAGGACTTGTGACTCAAGTTCTCCCCAACAGTAGTGTTGAGATGGAATCATGCTTAAGGAGCACAAGTACAGACCAGGTTAAGATCACAGAAGTCTTCCCTGTCTCATCATTAGCCCTGCCTTAACTTCCTCATAAGAACAGTAAAGGAACAAGAGACAGAGAAGTATAAACACATGGTCAGGACTCCAAAACACAGAAGTTCTCATAGTTCAAAACTGTCAGCAGACACGACTTGGAAGAACATAGGCCTTCACAGCAAGAAGTCGACAAGTGGAGAACAGCCATAGAGTTTCCTCTCTCCAAAAAAATAATACTTAGAAAATAAATAAATTACATTAAAAAAACCTTCAAATGCTGGAGTCCTCATCCCCAAGAAGACTAAAAGAAGAGGAGACTGAGTGGCATCATTATTAAGACAGGAAAGAAAGGATGTTAGTTGCAGAATTAAGCCTCTCAAAGTAAACATTGGAATGGTTTACCACCTACAAATTACATTTTTTATATATATATACACACACACATATATATATGTATGTATGTATATGTATAAGCTTTGTTTAAATGAAAATACATTAGCTTGAATAAATTCTATAATCCTAGCACCTTCTAAAACAATTTAGATTTTTTCTACTCCTCAATGAATGAATGAAATTACTTTTTCACTTGTTTGCTTCATGCCTTCATTTAAATATAAAACATATGGACATTCTTAGGAATATTCTGAAAGTATGCTAAATAAAACAATATTAGCTCTTATGACTTATGTTTATCACAGTTATATTACAGCTTTCCCGATGATGAGTTCATAGCTGAAGTAGGGATTTATTTTGCCCTTGTACCAAGGAACTCAACCTCAACTTTTTTTAATGAAGAATATATCCCCACCTTACTTGCAGTACTTATTCTGTGAATACAGAATGAGTTTTCTATGAATTTACAAGTTCATATGCTAATTAGCTTGTGTTCAAAATGGTTAAAAATGAAATCTTTCAAGAAATTTAGCATTTCTATTGATCTCTTGTTTGACTTGAATAGTCTTAAAAATGAAATAGCGCAGTCAATCTTTCCATATTGTTAATTAATTAAAAGCCTGTGCACAGGGTAGATATAAAAAAAATTATGAACTTGTAATTAAACTCATCTATGCATGGTTATAGCTAATGGCTCTAACTGCACAGGCTGTAAATAGGTTTGTGCCAGTAAGTTTGATGACTCTTGGGAGGGGTTCTGAAGCCTCCAAGGGAACGCCGCCCATATCAGCTCTGCGGGAGTCGGCTGCAGCAAGTCAGCTGCAGCCATCTGGGGCGCTGGATGCGTGTGTCACCCTGCTTCAGTGGCTGGTTAACTGCTTCAGAAATCTTCTTTCTGCAGAGCTTTTATGCCCCTACCTTAAGTAAGACGGTTTCCCCTGGCACCGCTGCTCTCTCTAATGTGCACAAAGAAAGCACCCATGTGGTGTGAGTGAGGCAGAAACCCATGGGAATATTTAAAGCACACAAACATATGAACTGTGGGTCTATACCCTTCTGCCTGCCCAGGCACCATGTAGTGTGGGTTTCAGGTAAATATGGGTCCTCTAAACCAAAGCAGGGGCTAGATTCACTAGTGTGCTTTGTCTGCTTTGTGCTGTTCTGGTGTTGCAGACCAGATGCAAACCCAATTTAAATGGGTGGTGTGCTTTTAACAATTTGTGCTGTTCTGACATCCTGATAGGACTGTGCTTAAAATAGATTTTTAAAAAGAATAAAACAATGTAGTGCAAACTGATTTAAGACTGATTGTATCAAACCTTCATTTATGTTTTGAGTGATATGCTTGTCATTGGGTTCCTTGTTTATAAACCATGAATGAAATGCTTCATATCGTTCATACAGTCAGAATTTTCATGTATTACTTTGTCATCAAATGTCAGTAAGCTGATATAAATCAGTGAATTTCTAGACAGTATGAACATTGGGAATTACAGACAGGGATGTGGAATAAAAATAAATAAGTAATGAATTCTTATGGGGCTCCTTCTTAAGCCCGGTGTTACGAGTTATAGATTGAGTTTAAAGACACTCAGACATCTTAAACACTATGTCTACACAGGATAATCCAACCCCATGAAGAAATACCCAAATATCTAGCCTAGTTCTGTTTGTTAGTGAGAAAGGGAGTAAGTTAGTGAGTGCTGCCCTAGCACCGTGATGCAAGCCAAACAGCTTCTGCTACCGAAACACCTTCATGTAAAGCTAGCTTGGGTATTTTCTGCAGCGATGACGGCCATGTGCCTACTGAAAGTTGAGACAGAAATCACCAGCTAGACTGCTCTCTATACTCCTAACTCTGTTTCACAGAATCACAGAATGTTTGAGGCTGGAAGGGACCTCTAGAGATCATCTAGTCCAGCTCCTCTGCTCAAGAAGTTCACCTAGAGCACATTGCATAGGGTTGCATCCAAGCAGATTTTGAAGACCTCCAAAGAAGGAGACTCCACAACCTCTCTTGGCAAATATTTGTATTGCCCAGTAGAGAATATATTAGAGAAACAACTACCTTTAAAGTGATACTGTTATTCTGTCTTTGCTCACTGCTATAAAATTCAACTGAATATGCCACCTTTCTCTGCAATTTTATTTAAGTGCAATTTCAAGCAAGACTTGCTCTTACAAGACTTACTTGGTTTTAGGAAGATGGAATATGGTTGAAGCTGTTTTGCTGTGTTATACTTTTCTATTCTGTGGTATGCTATTATATTATGAAATCATTGTCTTTAGTGGAAATAATGATAATAATAAAAATGAAGTACAGGACAGAGGAAGCTTGGTCAGTGCCACCCTGTAAATAGCTCTAGACTAGATTATGTCTTCTTTCTTTATCATCAACTCATGTCAGTTACAGTAAAATAATACTGCAAGTTCAAAGATAAAGCAATTAACCTACAGGAATCAGTGGATGAAGATTGTCGTGGTGTCCTTAGCACTTTTATACCTAACACTTAACACTTTCATACCTATTGCAGTTCAGAGAGCTTTCAAATGAGATATTTCAAAACCCAGAGCACCCGAAGAGGCAATCTGTTCTACAATACCTAGACATACAGCAGCTTAAGGCAGGGAGCCGAAGGGAGTCCTTATGTTTCTTGCAGTATCATTGGCCAGTATCATAATACACATAGTGATCTCCTAAAAGCCTTAGGGAAAACTGTGTCAGAAATTGCTAATAGAATGGTTACTACTTATCATTTATGTGATGAAAGGAACTTTCTGAAATCAGGAATTTCTTATCTGATCCACATTATTACAAAAGCATTGCAGGCAGGACGCAGTCTTTGATAGCCACATTACACGAGACCTTCGAGTGGTATAGATGTTGCTTTGTCAGTTGTTTGAGTCAGATGAAAATCAAGAACAGTGAGTAATAACTTCCTTTACAAGTAGTTCTGCTTTAATTAATGTCGGTGGGAGGTGTGCTCCTAATTACTCTGTGTCCAAAAGGTAGCTGTATTTAATACTAAAATATTAGTCAGATACTTTCAAAGCTTTCACAATGGGCTTGAGAACAGAGGAGTGAGATGTGCAATCTACTTTTTATCATTCAAATAAAATGGTTTAAAAATAAAACCACAAATGATTTTCATGCTTAACTCTAAGCTAGTTTGTTGGAATTCAGTTGTCATAATGCTCTGATAGTTTAACTGATATAGCTTGATATGTCTGATAATCTGGTAACAGAAATATAATTTTCAACATTTTTTCACTTTGTTATGTGTGTTCAAAAATTTTACAAGTACTCACAATGTAAAAACCAAATCAAACCAAACAAAACAGAGTCTTAGCTCCTTGATAAGAATCATGTGGACCAGAATAGACATAAATGTTTTCAAATACTATGTTTGATTATTTTATGTGTAAATCGAGTCATGGAGATACCATAAAAAGACAAGTATGTGTTCTGTGTGCTGAGGATCTTGATAAGGGTAGGGGAAACACCTGCACCCAAGAAATGCAGAAACTTCTCAAATGCAGCTATGAAATAAGCTATGAAAATGGCAGCTTGGAGCTGACAACCCACGTACAACTAGGCATTGGTCAGTGATTCAGTATACAACAATTTACTGTACAGAAGTCTATTTATGGTTTTTTTCTTGAGGTCTGTCTAAAAACATTTCCGTGCACTGCCAGTCACAGTGTACTGCAGAGATGTCTGACCTGGGCTGAGTACTGGGATCAATCTAGTTAAAGCAGGACTGAACCCTGTGCAAGATGGTGACCCTATTTTACCTCTGCTATCTGTATGACATCTTGCATCCTGTATGGAATTCCCAGGAGATGATCAGGTCACTCCTCAGCTCTTTTTTTTTTTTTTTTTTCAGTTGCATGGCTTCTGAGGACATTTTTACAATGAGATACATTTCATACTCCTTCAACCATTGTCTTAGCTTTTCTTAAGGCTTTTTCAACTGATCTATATCCTTCTTATCCGAGGACATCACAACCGTATTTCAACAACAGTCAGTAGAAAAATGCAGAAGTAGCATAACTTCTATATGCCTGCTTTAAAAATTTTGTTTTATATAGCCAAGGCAGCACACCTCTTCTGGCTGCAGGATTACACTGAGGGCTTTTGTTTGCCATGACTCTTAATTCTTTTTAGATTCTCAGGTTATGTTCCTGAAAATGCTAACAAAATTCTGGCCTGCATATTAAATTGTTAGAATAGTCCCCGGCCTGGCTGGGAATTTAGCCTAGTCCAGGGACTATTACCAAAAACTGTTTCCATGAGGCTGCCCTGTTATGCATATCAGATGAGACTAATTATATTAGATATATATATATTAAATATAGCTAAACTGGCCAGTTGGCCTCAGAGCCAAGACACAGAATTGCTTAGTTTGCAATATACATACATCTTTTCCAAAGATACAGCTTCCAGCTTTTGACCTTGCCTTGCATGCTTTCTTCCTCGACATATGATTTTAGATATAACGAAGTTCACGTAAAACCAAATCCAAAGTAAATCGCCTTTGCTGTGCCTTATTTTATAGTGGACCCTCATCACCTTAAGTCAGTGATTTTTCCCATTTAGCTTATATTATTTCCTCCATATTTTCCTACTTCAACTTTAACGTTTGAAACATAAGTGCAAACAACCGGCATTAGTGATTTTTATAATTTTTTTCTGTGTGGTTTCTTTATTCGCCCATAGTAGAGCAGAATGTTACCAAATTGTCTTGAATACAATTCCTGTACACATTCCTGTACAACCCAGTTAGAAACCTGCTTAATAATTAGTTCCCACTTGTATACTGACAGCCCAAGCAAATACATGGTAGTTTACTCCTTAGTGAAAAGACAGTTACTTCACGTCCCTTTAATGATGGAGAGGAAGGGTCTTTTTGAATGCAAGTAAATATGAAGAACTTTAATGTAAGAAAACTAAATTTATCCAGAAGTGTGCTGTATTACAGACTCATCTATAGCAGGAATTCAGTTGGTTTAAGGTTCATAATGGTTCATAAGAGTCCAAATAATTCAATTGGTATGAAAGTATATAGCATTTTTGCATTAACTCTTGAAGGATCTCTATGGCAGAAACTATTCTTACATGCAATATTAGCCATCACTTGTATTTCAAACATGTAGACTATCAAGATCTCTATTTACATTCTGATAAGCAAAAACTGTATTTCTGGACAGCAGCAAAGCAGTTGAATGCCAGAGGCACCCTGAACTCATTTGTCTGCACCCAGCTCTGTGTGTTACTCATGGGAACACCTAAAGACAGTATTTTATGTTTTAAAGCCAAGCTCGGTAACATTCATACAGCAGGCTTGCTTGCTTTCTGTGTTAAACCCGGAGCTATCTAGGTGAGAGACTGTTTTAAATTGCGCTACAGTGCTATCCTCTAAGGTACAGAGTGTATTCAGCAGGGCGCCAAGCAAATCAGCTGCTATCGAAGCAGCCTGGCAGAGTGCCCTCAGCAGCCCTCTGCGCTGGGCTGCGTTTCATTATTACGGCCACTTCCAGCAGGGGGTCTAGGAGCAGTTTTAGGAACACGGGAAAATAAGAACGTGCATGGGTAGGAACACCATGGCTAATTGAATCCAAATCCCCTGCTGCTTCTAGCAACCAGTTCTTACCATTTCTTCCTTTTCTGTACCAAGTTAATATTAAAAGCAAGTAACTTCTTTTGCCTCTGTTCTTATTCAAAGGCAGTTCCAGAGCTCCTGTTCTTTCTTCCAGGCACATATTCAAAGAAAGCTTCCTCTCAATTTGTTCCTGTGCAATCATCCATCTTAAATCAGTCTTTTCCTCTTCTATTTGTCCACCTGACACACTCACCTCCCCTTTAAATATTCATCACAATATGCACCTCAGATCAAACAGATCTCAGAAGATGGAGGTAACCCTCAGAAAGCAAAATCTTCATATCTTGTGAAGAAAGAGGGCCTAAATGCCATGGCAACAGCACTCCTTCAGATCATGAAAACCCTCCTCAAACCCTTTCTCTTCAGAACTTAGGTCACGGAGCTCTCTGTAGTAGGAATGTAAAAGGCTGTGTGGCTATTGCATGAATGTTTCTCACTCCCACTTATGTAAAGGGGATCCCATTCTAAGGAGTTTTCAAAGGCGAGCTAACACCTAAAGAAAGGGTGCTGCTTGATTTTCAGTGCTATGACTCAGTGTGATTTGTCCCATGAATAGTGGCACCAAACCACATGAATAAGTGCCTAGTTGCCAGAAGAAGGTCAGGACTCACCAACAACCTTTTCTGTCCCATGTTAAACAATGTGATAGGAAAAAACAGACATGCCACAAGTCATGGCATTAGAAAAGACATAAAATTACATTAACTTCTTTATGCAATTTCCCTACCTTGAATGAAAAACAATAATTTTCCAAATATTAAAATGAAAATATGGAAGATATACAAAATAAAAGTGAGAGAATGTAGGTAAAATACAGGGAAAAATGCATTTTTAATCAGACTAATTGTCATTAATAGCAGAAGTTCTGGTATAATGGAATTCTCTTTTACTCTCAGATAACATGACTTCTTCAGCAAACTCTTCTCCCTCTTGCACATCTCAGTCTTGACCTCTTGTAGAACTAGATAAGTAATCAAAACATGAAGCTAGATACATAGATATCGGCCTAGAAGAATAGAGTTCCAACAGTTCTGTGGTGTAAATGCTTTGGTTCACCTACATGGGATTGCACAGGACAAAAAGAAATGTTGTTCATTTTGATCTGCTGATGCATCAGTCTCCTTCAAAGGAAAAGTCAAATCACAGGAGAAAATAATACACTTGACAAGCAAATTAACAATGTGGTCCATTTGCATGAATTGGCAGATGACTGTCCTTAGAGTTCAGTTCTGCTTTGGTATTGCTGACCTATTTGCAGACGTGAACATGAACAGGTTATGCTGCTCTTTGAGGGCTTCATTCTCATCTCTAAAAAGTGTTCTTTACATCCAAGTAAAGAAGACATTCCAGTGACAATGATTACCACATGGCTGTTATTCTGCTTGCCATTTTGCTATTTCTAGCCACGACCACGCACAACCCTATCTCAGGGCAGGGAGCGCAGCAGGAAATAAAATTTGCCTGGGCCCAAACTTACAGTTTATGAACAATGATGAAACATCTGATATGATTAGAAGGCAGCAACTCTGCAGGCAAATGCAATTATAGTGTGACCTCAATTTATTTTTTATATTTAAAAAAATATATGCTACAAATAAACATAAAACCATTTTTAGAAACTATATAAATTTAACTTTCAAACTGTTTCAGATTTCATACGCTTTGTCACCGCTTCTGAGTGATGTGTAATGGAAATACAAAGGTCAACACTGTTAGCACATTCAAAACACTTCCATCCACATCTCTTTCCTAATATTTGCATGGATGATATATGAGAGGGCAAGATGTACCCTAAGTGATGTCTACGAGCACCAGAAAAGCGTTCCCTGAACAGAAAAAGCAGCTCCACCAAGAATCAATTCAGCTGTGCATACACAAGGTGGACCGTGAAATGTGTGGGAGCCAGCCACGCTTGCAGCCCTCTGGGACCTGTGCTTCTTTCCCCTTGTAAGCAAAACTTCTTAAAGGCAGAATCAAGGTTTCTGCAATGCGTATTTATTCCTGCTAAGACTCTAAACAAATCTGCAGCTCCGCAGAACTGAATTTTAAGACTTGGATTTAAACAGAATATTGTTGGCAAGAATGTCTAATCTTTGTCAGTTTATCTCCAGAAATCACTAGAAAATTCCGGGAATTGGTCATAGCACATTTATAATGATGATCCTGCAAGTTAGAGTGAAGCCAGAGAAACAGATTCTAGGAGTTTTGAGACATTTGGAATACCTCAGAGAAGTGCCCATAAATTGTTTCCAGAATATTAATGAGAAATGGATGGTTAGAAGTAGATCCGTAGTGATATAGAGATTCAGTGTCCAGAGATGGTTTCTGAAACTAGGAGCAGACATGTACTTTCTTAAAGGGCTTGGCACTCCTGCCTTCTGAAAGGCAGAATTGAGAATATTCTCTACAAAAGAACCATAGTACTTGTTCACAAGTCTTGCCCAGTGAGGAAAAGTGTCAGTCCAAATTAATTTGACATTAAATTAAATTGACATTTAATTAATTTAATTTAATTAATTAAAAGGCAAAACATTTTCCAATATTTCAATGAAATGGAACAATGAGCATGAACACAGACCTCCACCCAAGCACAAAAATTTGCAAAATCTTACTTTATGAACAAGCATGCAGTCAGTCTGACCAGTTCTTTCCACAACACCACCAAAACTTTCCTTGCAGGAGGAAGTGTTTGAGTCAGAGCTGTGAAGAAAAGAAGTTTATCTCATTCATTAAGAGGGCAGAATCTTCTGTTAAACAGCAAAATATTATTTCTTTGCATTCCATTCCATTCCACAGCCATTCCATGTGATCTTAAGAACTTCTATGGCACAGTCATTTATACTCGCTGTAAGACTGTTGTCTCTGGCTCTCTGGCTGTTTCTCTGCTTACACCATGAGGCAAGAACTGCTGAACTTGGGGAGCAGGAAAACTACAGGGAAGTCTACAGGGAACTGTAGAAGCTGTATGCACCTCAGAACTGAATATCCCAATTTTCCAACAAAAGAAACAACTCTGCAAGGGCAGGAATAGTAACGATCACAGACTGAGGGAACACTGAAATTTTAAGGGGATATTCAAAGTCCAGGAAGGTAAAGGACTAATATAACAGGTATTGAGACTACAATGGTAGACAGCAATGAAGGGTAAGTGAAAATATGAGTTTGAATGTTAATATGTTAGTGAAGAAAAGATTATTTAAATAGCCAAAGTAATAATATCTTGGAGATATGGAATAGGAAGAACCCTGAGAGCAAGAAACTAAAATGTAAATGTGGGAGAGAGGTGGGCAGAGGGAGGCTTTTTGCAATGGAAATGCAAAGGAGAAATGGATATTAGAGCTGAGAAAAATGAATAACAGTATTGCTCAACAGACTATATGATAAGTAAAAGACAGAGGAATCATTGGTGGCTGAAGCCTAAGAGGTTGAGAATGAAGTGATTGGAAAAATTACGATATATATCATATAGATATATAAATATCAACATAGCTGTTACCACCATTGGTAAACAGAAAGTGATTGATCATTTCAGTAACATTTAAATAGATGTTTGAGAGCGACATCTATTTCTCCAGATTTTTTAGGATGGAGGAATCCCTAATCTTTTTTTTTTTTTTTTTTTTTTTTTTTTTTTTTTTATGAATACATGTTTTTTTTTTAGACAAAAGAGAAACAAAATCTTTTAATTGAAAGATTTTACTTAATTGAAACATTTCTCACAACTCCAGTTTACATGCAGCTTTCCAGAATGAGATATTTGTGCATAGGGTCAATTAGCCTAGCAAAGAAATAATCAAGGGAGTGTTTATCTACTCCAGCTGGGATGGCTGTAGCTGCTGGCTGCTCTTAGATCCTGATGTGCCACAGGGATTAGGCATCCAAATTAGCACTTAGTTGGATTTTGGTCCTCTATATCCAAGAACACAAATATCCCGCTCCCCATGCATTCTTTAGGTACCTAAATGTCTTCAGTGAAGTCTCCCAAGTGCCTGTTATTCTTGTAGATATGCCTGGAACTGCTTCCAAATAAGTCAGCACGAGCTCTCATCAGGACATTTTCTTCTGCGCGAGATCCCTGGGGAGCGCCATCCAGGACACATGCTGAGCGTGTGCATCTCATTTCGTGAAATTTCCTGAAATAGCTGAGCTCATCACAAAGTGCAAAAGCCAAACTGTCACAGCCAAAGAAGGAGGCTGGTCATAAATTAAGTTCTGTGGTTATTTAATCCCTCCTTATCTCACCAAAACTGCTGCCATTTTTCTCCATTTTTCTTTCCTAAAATAATGGAAGAGCTACAGCTCTACCCCAGATGTGCGAAACCTGGGTTCCATATTGCGTTAATCTGAGGGAGTGCAGATCTACTTTTCCCACTCACAGGAAGCCTGCCCTAATCATCAGTCTTGAGTTCAAAAGATACAGAAGGGGAGAAATGCCCTCCACTCTTCCTCTCGATGTTATGCTGCTTTGCAGAATCCCTACCAAATACATAACTAGCCGTTAGTCAGAGAGGCAGCAGACTGCCCAACATTGCACCTGGGAACAGCAACATCTTCGTTTCTGCCACAGTCTAAGCGCTGGAGCAAGCATGGAAGCCGTATTATTTGATCATGAGGATATCAAATAAAAACAAGAAAGCACATCCACCACTTCTCTTTTCACAGAATATCCTAGTGCTTTATGTGCTTTTAAAGAAGTGATTCAGAACCTCTCCTGAATCCAGGAGAGGGGTTGTGGATGAAAATCTCAGTCATTCTGCAGTTCAGGTTGAGTTCCTCAGTCCCCAGAAGGAGCAGAGCATAAGGCACTCCCTGTGGACACCACTCTACTCCTGGCACGGTTATACGGCAGCTTAAGCCAATCTAAATCACAACGGCTGCACCACTCCATGCATGAGCAATGGCAGCGAATCAGTTCAGAGAGCTAACCCAGTCGTCCAGATTAGCTGGCTAAGTAATCTATTTTTTTTTATAGAGCGACTGTCCTGGCAAATCAGCTGCTTGATTTGAGTTTCCATGTGGTTGAAACACATCACTCTAAATCAGAAGTGTCAGGAGACCAGCAGTTTGGATCTAAGTTGACCTAAACTTAACTGGCCTAAACTCTCTGGCCTCTCGGGGTTCATTCTGAGGTGTCTAATGCTGCCTAGATACTTTACAGGTGGCTGTGCCTTCTGGGGGGCCGTCACCAGCATCAAAGTGCTCCCTGTGTCTTTGCAGCCTGAATTCTCAGGCTGTATACTTGCCATCCAGCTGAGCTACACCAGCTGTTGGGAACTAGTACTCCCCCTAATGCACTAAAAGCAAAAGGTATTGGCTTGACTTTCTCATTTCCTCATCTTGTAAATAATGTCCATGTAAACTGCATGATTTCTTTTTCCTCCTGGAGCTTTAGTTTTATTTGGCCCCAGTTCTAACTTTCAGGGCTCTGCTTGTCTTAAATTTCTTAAGTTATCTCCAAAAAAATATATAATAATGTGCAATATAACTAACACATAACAAATAACTGAATCAAAATATCCATAGATATTATATAGCTAAAAAGGGGTTGTTCAGCTTACAAACTGCTGTTCAAATAAATAAATTCTACTTACAGAGCAGATTAAAAACAATGAATTTGTGTCCTGAGAAAAAAATCTAAACTTTATAATACATATAACTTAAATTAAATATATATATAGTACATATAACTTACATAAAAAACCCCTACATATATAGTACATATAACTTTATCCTTGCTTAGAGGTTCTGCAGTGAGGTGGTTAACCTAAATCCCTAAGTAGCAAATTAATTTCTCTCTGCCCCTCATTTCTTCTTCTTTTTTTTTTTTTTTTTTTTTTAATTTTTCTATTTACTGTAGTCTTCTGATCCTTCATCTCAGTGAGAGTGTTCCCAAGTCCGGATAGAAAGGGCACTGAGGGCACAGCATTTGATCTGGGCACAGACGATTTCTTCCAGGATATGTTGGACAATTTCTAAGTCCTTGCTCTCTGAAGAGTCCATTTGTTTTTAGCCTTTGGAATGACATAGAGACATCAAGCAAAACTGAGTTTATTTTCTAGGGCTGAATGCAGACAGATTTCAGAAACTCCTCTTAACATCTCAGAAATCTCTGCCCCTGCTTCAGGCACCTGTGAAAGAAGCAAATGGCTCTATGTTGTCCTACTTGGAAAAAAAATATTAATATGACATGAATTATGTATGGGAGCTCAAAACTTTTGTTTAAAAGTGTCCATATAGATGAAACAAATAATGTACAACATCATTTATAATTCAAACAAGGGCTTCCTTAACAGGTCCACTTTACCTATTATAGCCCTGCTCGGTAGCTCAGAGAAATAGAAAAAGATGATTTTTAAAGTTCAAGTTTTTCTCTGGATATCCACATTTCTTATGTAGCTCTAATTAGCATCTTGCTTGAATGCCTCACAGTCTTATAAATCTACATACTTAACAATAATATAGGCCTGGAAATTAAATTTGAGTAAGAATTTTTTTTAATCAGAAAACACTGTTCCTTCTTAGGCTATTTTTTTGTGCAAATTATTTACCAGTCTTATCAAAAAAAGTCTTGAATCCTAGCTGAGCCAACTGATCAAAAAGAAAAGTCTCTTCTTTTTTTCACCTAACCAGATGCTTTTCTGTCTGGATTTAGAAAGCAAGGGCTAAACCCAAGCTGAACAGAAAAGCGACTCAAACCTGAGTCTCTGGCATCCCCTACGTTTAAATCCACTAACAGTGAGACTACTGATTGCGGGACAGAAAGTACCTTTCACGTTGATGGGACCCACACACAAATGAGAAGCCTAGAGAAGCCTTGATTTAAAACTGGGGAGACACTAAAATCATCAATATGCTTGATGAAATGGGAAAATTACTTTGTGCATGAAAAAGTGAAAGGCAACAATTCACACTCTAAAGTGTTTTAACTCTTTTTAAGGCTTTGACTTTAGAAACTAACCCACAAATGAGGACATTGAGTCGGCTTCCTAATTTTTAGGGTGGCCATCAGCTGTGGGACCACCTTTCCTGTCCAGGTTGTTAAATATGTCTGATCAGTTAGGTATGGTAGCTGACATGCTCTAAAGGATCTTCCTTTATTAATTATTTCTTGAAGTGATTGCAGAAAGCTTAATGGCAATGTTCTTTTGTACAATATGAACTCTTGCTTTTAAAAGGCCCCTGGTTCATGTATAGACACACCACTGTCAGATGTGAATCATAGCAGAATTTAGTGCTGCCTTCTATGCAAAGCTGAACACACCGAAAAAGTGTCCTCATCGCCATCAACATATTTTCTAAGAAGTTAATGAAAGCAGTAAGTCTGTGTTGCTGAAAGGAGCATCCTGCCTGTACACTGTTAGGTTAAAGATATGAGAAAGCAGTGATGAACACTGAAAGCGAGATGAAATAAAAATATAGTGTGCTCTCTTAGAGAAAGACTAACGAAAGTTGAGTAACTTTTTAAAGCCTCTCATGAAAGTACCATAAATGCACAAAAACAGTCATAAACGAATAAATGGGGAAGCTGCATTCCTATCCATTGCTTCAGTATCTTTTATGTTAAATGAAATACCATTGAATTGGAAAGTGTGATAAAAGCATATTACCAGAACACAAAGTTTGCCTGTTCTTAAAGTCATGTAAGGTAGGAATAATCAGACCAAGTGCTATGAAAGCTCCTCCATTCAGCATGATACAGAAAAACAGTTTATACATTTTATTCTGAGAAAGCCCACAGGATTTTTTTAATCAGGCTTGATTTTGGAAATATCATAGTGTCATTTGTGGCAAATAGACAAATAGAGCAAATAATAGCACGTCTTGAACATAGCCAATTCAACCCCATTATACCATGGCAATACCATTAGAAGCAAACCAACTTTCCTGTGCTGTCTCTCTATTAAGTTATATTCCAGCGTGATAGCATTCTTACCAGAAAAGAAAAATGCCAAGCACATCTAAAAATGATTAACTGTTTATGTATTATTTCACTTTCTTTATCGATTGCAGATTCTGATTTCCTTTGGTTTATGTCTTGAGTACCACAACTAAAAAGTAATATATTGGCCAAATATGAGAAAAACAGCCTCTGTATCTGAAGGAAGTTCTCAGCTAGCCTGTTTCTGGATTAGTGTAATGGTCATTTGTAGCTGTAAAACTGTGGATTAGGTACTCCAGTTTAGAGAAGTTCAACCTTTCCAGAAGGTATGATATGTAGGGTGTTTTTTAAAATCTTTGTCTTCCTACCTTGCCCAAAGCAAATGTGCAAAAGTAACAGATGTAAATCACAAGATGATTAATGACAGATGTCACTGAAGAAAATGCCATAGGAAACAACACTGTACATCATGTAGCATGAAATGGAAGACCTTGATTCTCTCTCATATAACAGTGGTAACAGAATCTGACGAGGTGCTAAGAAACAGTGTTATTCTCTTGATTAGCCTCCATAAATTCACTTGAGCTAATGAACTTTCAAGAACTAAACTACTAGAAAGAAATAGCTACTGCAGGAAACCAGGTTAGGATTATTCCTAAAATCTGTAGTCAGTCAATTAAAACTACATGACTTCTGAACATACTGATTAAAATAGTCTTCTGATATGATGCTAAAGCATAACACATCTTTCTTTGTGCCAGGTAGGTAATAAGCTGCCACTTATTAAGAGCCCTACAGTGGATGATATCTCTGTGGCTGAAGTATAAACACTGAATAGCAGTGAAGAATTGAGAGGAAGCATGGACTACAGGGAAAAGGAAACAGAAAAAAGCTGGGACTAATCTGCCTTTGAGAAGGAAATTGGTGTGAACCCCTGAAAACACCTGCATAACAGCATATGTCACTCTTTTCAACAACAAATTAACTGTAAACTGTCCTCTGCATCTGCCCCAGGAGTGAGCATAAATCATTTTGGAAACACCATGCATCCAAGCTATTGCTTGGATTTTGATAGAAGTAGTCACTTTGCTTCTGCTTGTTCTGTAACAATTTGACATCTCAACTGTCAATATCAAGCTTCTTTACTGTCAAGCAAATAAAGCATAAATCTGAGTCCTATCCCCTTCCCTCATTTACTCATAACGAGTAAAAAAGCAAAGGATGTCCATTCCAAGCTAAAAACTTTGTACTGCCTCAAATTCCTCCTGCTTTCAAAAAAGTAAAATAAATATCTATATTTAATATCAAGTGCATAAGATTTTAACTGGGGAAAATCTTGAAATCCATGAACCTTGTTCCAAGAATCCTTCTGTCCTTTGTCATAGACTTCCTGTATGACTCTGAAAAGTAGCCCCACCACCCCTTAAAAAAAAAAAAAACCCTTTCATACCCACACTTACATGAATATGACCAATATTAGGAAACCAAAACTCTTCTTGTTTTCTGTGTTATTAGGAAACTTGATTCTTATCTCAGGTGCTTTGAAGCTGATTAAACTTCTGTGCAGGTGCAAATGATGAGGTGTAGTGCATAAAGGTGCTTTCTTACAAAATAAACAGTGGTTTTACAATAGCTTAGATGGAGCTAAATCAGAATTGTACTCAGGCAGTTTTATTGTTTCACTGGTTAAAATGACTACTCTTTGAGGTACACTACAGCTTCTCTTTAAATTATTCCTCTAGTCCATCACTTCATGTAAAGCTCACCACTTACTATTTACTTTCTCATTTTAAGACACAATTTTATACAGCTTTCTCAGTATAACACTAACGGAAAGAATATTGATGCAGATGGATTTATGATTCAACACCCTTAGAAAGCAGCTATACAAATAACAGGTATCTGTCTCATGAAATAAGTACTACTGAAATCTTTTAATTTTTGAGGCAGAACTTTTCAGGAAGCGGTCACTGTTTATCACTCACTTTTGCCATCTTTCTTTTTTTTTTTTTTTTTTTTTTTTTGCCATCCTTCACCCATTCAGTGATCCACAGGTAATCCTTCTAGACAGCTCATTCACTGCAATGTAATTGGAACTAAATACCTTATAATAATCTTCAGCATACTTGATCATGGTCTGTCCTCTGGCCTTTGTTGGCAGGAACATGAGTAACTATATGGCATTTTATTATTCCTGAATAGGAGAACTTGGTTTACACAGATTTACCCTTATTTGGGGAAAAAAAAAAAGAAAGAAAGAAAAAAAAAGAATAGTCTTATAGTCCATTTGCCAAGATCACTGGAAAATGATTCTCATCATAATCTTAGCATGCAAAGCAATGCTAGTCCTCTTTATGCCAGTTTTGGAATAATTTAAATTTATTTTCTCTGATAAAGAAACATATAAACAGTCCAGCTAATTCTAAATAACTAGCTGTTGATTTATTGTTAACCACTAAGTATTGTGCCTTGCAGCCTCTCTCTTATCACTAAAGACTAAGTAGACTTCTTGAGCAAGTCTGATCTTATGCAAGAGCAAGTAGCAATATGCTAGTCAAACATCTTTCCCACTCGTATGTGATTTAGCTCTTAAAAGATTAAAGTCAAAATCAGCACTAATGTCTGCACTTGCTAGTCTATTGTGGACAGACTCCACAAGTCACACAGACTCCACAAGACAGCTAAAAACTTTCATGCTGATGCAAACTGTATTAGTCTGGTCAGAAAGAAATGATGGTCTTGTTTCTTCCAGTTTTTTAGGTCATCGTCATGACTTGAAAGACTCTGCCAAATTTTAAGTCAAATTTGTCATTGTAAAAAAGAAAACCACCAGTGCCACTCTAGGTAGTAACACCTAGAGCGTAGATGTTCTGGCTCCTCTTCTCCATTGTGCCCACAAAATTCTACTCCTTTAGGGTAAATAATCTTCTTGTCTGCTTGTGAACCCCAAAGGGGATGAACTAATCAGTATACTTATGCTAGACATCTGCAATGGAGAAAGTTAAGTAATCATGATGTCTAAATATTCTTTTTTTCTTGTCATTGTCAGACACTTAGAGTAACTGCCTTGTTACTGTGTTTTTGCTTTACAGAAGGAGTACAATGCAGTGCCTTTTCATGTTCTGCTTGCTAGGCATATATGGTTGTTTTGTTAAATAGAAAAAGTTTGGTAACCAAAAAACCTTTTGTTTGTAATAATATTTATTTTAAGTTAAATGCCTAACTTGCTGTGAGACAGCACTGATTTCTGCTGTAAAATAACCAGGTATACCACCCTAAATAAGTAGTGATCAGTTAATTAGAGCCAAATTTATGGTACTTGTTCATAAGCCAGCATGGTTTGAGTACCAAATGCACTCTAAATGTATTCTCTAAATATTGGTTTGTTTTTCTGCAACCAGCTATTTACAAATTCTATAACTTGAGCTTCGATTTCTCCTCTCAATTGTTTTCCCCTTTTTAATCATGCCACAGCAGTTTTCCCTATTCATGTGGAAACACTCAGGGTTTTTTTTCAGCACAACTGCTTGAAAACAAGATAAATTAGATTCCAGAGGAGAATACAACTTTTAAATCTAGAAAATTAGTAGTTTATAGGCAAGTGGGAAATTGATACTATCGTAAAAGAATTGCATTCTGCTTTTAATTTACTGGATTTTCTAGGAACTGATTCACATGAAGTCCTGAACAGCTCCAATTTAAAAATGAAAACAGAGACAGTTTTCCTATGCCATGAACATCTTCAACATTTAAAAACATATTTCTGTCCTAGACTAGTAGAAAAAGTATCTAAAACATAAAAGTCTTTCTTGTAAAAAAATATATGGATATTTGATCATTAACTGAAACAATGATTTTTAGAATACTTTTTCAGTATAAGTTGATTAATTTCAAACCAAAGGTTTCTTTAAATGAAAAACTGGCTTCCATTTAAAGGAAAGGAAAGGAAAGGAAAGGAAAGGAAAGGAAAGGAAAGGAAAGGAAAGGAAAGGAAAGGAAAGGAAAGGGGAAAAAAGACTCAAGGCCACATAAGCAAGATGTTTTGGCAAGTTCCAAACTTTCTTTAAAAGAAAAAAAAATTAAGAGGACATTGGTCAAAAGCAATCCCTTCACGAGTCAGTATTGGTTTTGACTAACATAGACTTTTCTAAATAATGTTTAATTGAAAAATCCATGATCAATCCTACTCTAGAATGACATGGGAACTTGCTAGTAGTTGAATACTTTGCAAAAGAAATATGATATTTGGACAACCCAAGGAAGAAAAGCAAGTTGGGAAGTGAGGGCGTAAAATTAAGGTGACGTTATATAAGTCAGCTTCGTTCCCAGAAAAATCTCTTAGTGCGTATAAAGTCATACTGATTTTGCTTGCTGTGACAGCAAGGGGAACTGCCTGGCCAAATTGGGATGGCTTCATGCCCTGACTGTTGAAAGCATCTGCACTTATTTATATATGTTTTTCAGCACATAGCAGTGGTATCTCAACTTGAACAATGCCAGTGGTTAAAAAGTTGAAATTTGACAGGGAAATGGGAGTCACCATTTCCTCATTTTAATGAGGAAAAAAAATCCTCTCAAGATTTCCATTTCCTCCATGGAATAGCCTTAGTGAGGAAGGTGAATGCTTACTAAACAGCTTATTTTATGCTAATTGCAAGGCTACATAAAAGTGTCTAATTACACATATAGAGCTTCACATTCCTATTGCAATATCCTAACAGAATAACTACGTTGTCAATTAAAAGCTAATCCTGCTTTTAAAGCATGTCACATTCTAGGCCAAATTCTCAGGAAAAAAAAAAAAAAAAAGGAGGGGAGGAGGAGTTTTCTTTGGTGTTGCAGTGCCTACCATCAGTTTCTGCTGCTGCGAGGGCAGCTGTCTCCCTGGCAGAAGAGGAGGCAAGGTGCACGGAGACTGCAACACGATTTGCAGCCGGAACTGAACGAGGAGAGGTGGAAAAAGTGCCATGATAAGAGCAGTAGCAAAGGAGGTACAAGCAGGGAACAAGTGGGAATTTCTGCACTCCTAGAGAGAGGAAATGAGATGCTGGAGATATTTCAAAAGCTTTTTACTCCATCAAACCAAGCTCTTTTTCTTGCAGATAAAGCACAACAGGACCATAGGCATTACAATCTTCCTGTGCAATTTGCAATTCCTGCTTTCTACTCACAGACCTTTTGGGGGTAGAGATAATTAATCTTTTCCTCATGCGCTTGAGAATGCATTGGGATATTCTCCAAATCTCTTCTTTAGCAGACACCTTTTATCCCCAGGAGGGTTCTATTCACTACTACAAATCATTCAGTTTTAGCATGCAAATCAATATGTTTCAAGAGAGCCTGAATAAATGACTTCTGGAATCTCAGTGAGTAATTCTTCTTTAAAAAGAAAACAAATTCTCCTTGGGAAGGAATGAATCACATAAAATTCTAAAGCAAAACCGACAGAATGGACAGAGCTCCTAATAAAACAGATCTGGTTCCAATGTGAAATTTAGGGGCCTGTTAAAAAGATGGAGAATTCTTATTTTTTTATTATGGTTGCAGATTTTCTTCTTTCTTCTGTAAGAGCAAAAATAAGTCTCCTCTGCACAGGTCTCACTGACATTAAAGATCTAGATTTACCAAGAGGACAATAGATCACTGTGTCAGCTTTAGCAGGTAAATGAGCCCACCGGATGTTACTATTTCCCTTTCCTGACTTGAGGACAAAAAGAGGACATGAATGTCAGCATTACTGAATGAGTATTTACTCATAACTCCCATATAATGACTAAATCTCTTTGTTTTATCTTTTTTTCTAAGATGGCCAGTGAGAAAGGGGAGGAGATGGGGAAGGAAGAACATGGGAAATGTAATAACTATAAATGTCTTGACCCAGACCCGGTTTGATTTATTTGAAGTGTACCAATGCCTATCAAAGAAGTGTACCAATGCCTATCAAAAGGCTGTATGAAACAGAGACTTCAGAATTAAAACTACGGAATGAGAAGTAACTAGGCACAGAGGAAAAGTCTTTAGAACTGCCCGAGTGCCATTACTGAGTGGCAGACATTACTGATCTGTGCAAGAAAATCCATAAGTGATGTGACTAGGAAAGGAATTGTTCCAAAATAATTTTTCTTCAGTATTAACTTGAACTTGCAGAGATTAAAAGCTGATACAATTGCCAGTAGAGTTTTTCAGACCCCTTTTTCATCTCTAAGACAGAAATTAACTTGAGCAAAAACGATATGCTCCACCCAAAGAAAGGCTTTGTTTTTAAAATATTTTTGTTCATCTCAAACTGTTGAAAATGCTCTGCAAAGTTTCTGAATTTTGATTCAGAAATACTGAAGCATCATTTGTACAACTCTGATCAAAATAGCTCAGGCATGCTTTGCTGAATAGCACCTTTCTGTTGCACTGAGATCTTCTCTTCCCAGACGTTTCCCAGGATGCGCTTGCAGTAATGGGACTTGATACATTATCTGATTTAGGCAGAGGGGAAAACATTATCACGGGAGATAAGCCTAGCAAGTGCTCCCCAGGATTTAGGAAATTCGTGAATCATGGCAGTAGTGACAGAAACAATCTCGTATTAAATTTAACAAAAATAAAAAGGGGATAGCATTCCCCCAAACAAAAACTGAGAATGCAGCCAGCAAAATGTTTCCATCAGCACCACGCTACCTTTAAGGGAAACCTTTAATGATCCAAAACACCATTTTCCAGCAGTCACAAGGAAATTCTGACTAGTTCATGGCAGAATCAGATTAAATATTGTTCAACAAATTTTCAGCAAGACACAAGACTTTATTCCTGCAGAATCTTTCAGCTGCAATTTTTAAACTATATAACTTGAAAATACCTCTAAAAAGTTTTTACTACATGCTATCATCATCAGTGTTTAATATGTATTTATTTTGCTTGGCATTATTTTATTTATTTATCTGTGGAGATATATAATGGCAGTTGTGAATATTATCAAGCAATTCCTAGGTGTTTCAGGATAGTGCGCCTTATCTGGAAGTCTTATGCATAAGACTATAGGACACCTGAAGAATTCATGAGAGACTGAGCAATTAGTACAGAACAGCCAGCTACATCACCTACACAATTTTTCATAAGTCATTTTTTGTTCAGCTGAGATAGTTTTCATATTGGTATACCTGGTATCAGAGAAGCACTCAATTTCTGAGGTGAATCACTTTTATTAACTACATTCAGATTATCTGGAATGATTAATCAACTTGAATAAATTGCCTGGAAACTTTCCTTTAACCACTTCCTGTTTGTGCCTCATTAAAAATAGTCTTTACATGATAAGGAAGGATGGCAGATGTGTTTACACACAAATACGAAAAGAAAAAAAAATCCCCATCATGTTGGCATGTTCCTACTGCAGTAAGAATTGTATGTGGAGTTATCTCCATTATTAGACCATACTGGAGGAGCGTGTTCCTGCAGCTCCTTCTGCCAAAGTGCGTCTTTATGGGAGCTAAGGAGGCTGCTGTCTGCAGCAGGGGCCATTCAACAAGCTTGGCAGAGGCTGTGCCAGGAAGAGCTGATGAGGCAGACCACAGGGAGGAAGCCAACCTCTGGTCCTAGGGCAGGCAGGGTAGTAATGGAAACTGTTACTGTAAATTGTTCTTGTTGTACTGTTCTTGTTTCTGGAAGTACTTGGTGCTGAAAAAATCTAGGGCGGTTGTTGGTTTTTTTTTTTTTCTAAGTTGGACAAAGAAGACGAACTACAAAACTATGCTCAAAATCTGAGACGCACAAAAAGGAATCCTAGATGCAGTTTGTTCTTAAATGAGATAATACAAACAATTAACAAATCGGTTAATGAGTAGTTTAACTTTCAAAGGAAGCTTGGGAAAAGTGATTTCCTGATAGAAAAGTGATTTCCTGATAAAGACCAGGTTAGAATACAATCTGGGACAAAACACTTGGCCTGGATAGGATTCAGGGTTATTTTTTTTTAAAAATATGGTTAAAAAGGAAGTGCCTCAGATGAAGTTTTAAATGATGAAGTGTCCCTGAATAAGTTTTGAATGATGCACAGGACCTGGTGCTGTAGACAACAAAGAAAAAAATTAGGCTGGATGTAGAACAGCATTCAGAACTCAAAATCTCAGAACTCCAAATACAGCACCCTGACTGCTTAATATGGAAAAAAACCTGAAGGAGCTACTTTGATATATCTTCCTCAGAAGAGTCACCAACCTTCAGGAGAGTCTGATGAACATAAGCCAACAAACATAACAATTGTCTTATTCATAAGGATCCTTCCTAACTATCCTGGACAGCACTGGAATAAATCGAAGGGATAATTAATTGCAAATATATGGAATATTCAGTTAGCTCATATCAAACACCGATGCACAAATCAATATAGCGCTAGGACAGAAGAAAAGTAACAGATAGTAAAAAGTAAACAGAAAATAGGGCTTCCAAAGTGATGTCCTCCCCACTAAAGGATGGCTAAAAATAAATGGAAAAGATATCAGTTGTGCCCCCACAATATTGTGTATGGAAAAAAAAGATAGTTCTAATATCTGCATATCTTTTCTACTTGTGGGAAACAAGGAGCTGTCCTCTCTGCAAAAGAGACTTAAAGTGGAATAGTCCAGATCTCTGCCCCACATCCTCCAAGGGTGCTGCATCTTCCTTCCGCACTAGCCTACAGTTGTTTCCACATATGATATGTGATCTTTTCTCTGCAGCACATGGCAGTTATTCCAGCCACTTGTGTCCTAATGAAACTGCATAACTCCTGCTAGCTTTTATATTCTCGTTGTCTATATTGTGGAAGGAAGCCTCTTCAAGAGATGCTTATTATAAGTAGCAAAGAATGGCAGACTGGCATCAGGCATACTAACGTGTGTCAAATTTGCTGGGAATAAATGCTCAGTTTTGCTTTTTCAGTCTTGCATTCACTGAATATGCCAGACCTTTGCAAGAGTCATGAGTCAAATATAAAACATAACATGAAAGCATCATTTAGCTCAAGCGCTCTTGAAACAAAGCAGCGGCCTCTTTCATAGAGAAATGTTGTGTTTAATGTCCCCCTGTGAAGCCTCCATTCTTATTTAGTGCCGCACTTAGGAGCACAGGATTCAGGTACCAGCAAGGAGAGGAGCACAGTAGATCTCTGAGGCTGCACAGATGTGTTAAATATTCATCATTTGCCTCAAAGAATAGACTTATTTATTTAGCTGTAGCAAGTGTAATGTTTTTTTCTTAGTGAGTTACAACGTCAGAAGAATCACTGATCCACATTATGCAACCCCAAAATCATCCATATTAAGCAACCTTAAGTCTAATACTTAAAACAAGGATAGGTTCCCAATAAATAAAACTAAATCCATGCAGTTTTCTGTGTTTATGTGTTTTTAAAACGTGTCCCCAAAATCCTTTCTACTCAAGCAGGTTTTAAAAGTAAGAATGTTTTAGAGATGCTTCCCTTCTTCAAAGTGAGAGCTTTATCCTCATTTTGCTTCACATAGGAGAGGTTTTAATGACTTGGTTCAGTAGTCAAAGCATAATACAACCACTGAATGCTTATGAAAGTCCTACCATACAGAACAGGCTGTATTTTTCAGAAAAAAAAAACATGTCCTGGTCCACAACAAGCTTTGTTTACTACTATCATTGGCCCTAATTTCTATCTCAGAAATGGTTTCATTATTCTTCTATTGTAACGAGTTTTGGGAGGAAAGATACTATAGATAGCTCATATAGAGATTTTAAAGCAATATGACATTGCTAATAACATATAAGTGCTATAGAAAGCCATATTCTGCAGGCAAGTCTATACCCATCTCAACAGAATCAAGTGAGTCCATGAAAAACAGGCATAGAAATTTTGAGCTGAAATGAGAGTTGGATAAGACTCTTCAGCCTCCTTTTTGAAATGATTTTTTACTTCTTGTGAGACTGAAAGCAAAAAGTCTAAAAACATCCTACTTCTAGAAGTCTTTGCCTTTTTCAAAATGAGGGCAAAGTAGTTTCTAATACTTCCTCCTTAGCCTGCTGTCAAGCTTTGTGTCTTTAATCACATTTTCCAGTTTTACTGTAGAACTTTTTCCTTTCCATCAAGCATGAGATGAAGCTGCATAAATAGTGGGACTGCTGGATACGTAAAATTAAACCGTGGTGACCTCTGGCCCTTCTTTACTCCGTATAGCTGAGCTAGACAATAAAGACAGTTCTCCTTCCAGATGCTTCCCCAACACCAAGAGCACCTCACAGTGGCTCTGTACCTTTCACTTGAAGGCTGAAGATAACTGCGAGAAACATTTGCATGGACCCTAGCTATGGTTGGAGAACAGGAATTGATCATTCTGTTGTGAGACTGTTGTAAGCTGTAGTGGTGAACTATTCTAAGCTATGCCACTCAAAGCTCTTCATATTCATCTGGTTTATGACTTTTTGTTTTTAATTCTTAAGCAAATGATGCTTGTGAGACCATGGTGTGTCTGCCTGCCTATCTGCCCTTCTCCACTAAGTTTGTGCATGTCAGTTGATTTCAACTAAATGACAAGTTTTAAGCACCAAAGACAGTTCATGAAAAGTAAATGAAAGAACAGAAGAAAGAGCAGCCAAGTGAAGGAGTGAGGTCCTCTTCTGGAGGGAAGATTGGTCTTCTCTTACCAACCAGAATACCTATAAATCCCCCAACTGCTGTGAAAGATGCCATGAGGGCTCTCTGAAGAGATTCTTAGATATCACAAGTGACAAGACAAAAACCCTTAGGAAATCAGAATTTTTTTAGTTCAGGTGGTCACATAGTTGTTTACTTGTGTAAATACAGAATATCACAGTTACTCAAAGAGAACCTAGGTGGGAAGCCTCAGTAAAATTTGGCCCTTGTACATGCAGAGCTTGCTCTCAGGCTTCCCTCGTTCTCTGTCCTCTTACAGATGCCATGTCAAGGTCCTTCTGTTGAAGAGGGTTTGGGATGAAAACGAATGCACAAGTCGTTACACTGCTTAATGGCTAGGAGAGAGGAGGTTGGCAGAAAAGTGAACCTGTGGATAGTTGGCTGGACCAGCTGTGCTTAATCCACAGGTCTTTTTAATCTACTCAATGCTATTGTTTAATACATAGTTGACAGGCTGCCCAAAGCTCTTGTACAGGTCTTTTAGATTATTAAAACATTATTTTGTCTTCTTATCGATATAAACATATTTTTCTAAAATTCAGCAATTCAACTACCTAATCATATTTCACTATCAAGAAGGAAATATACCTCTTTATACAAAGCTTTGTGATTTCTTTAATGCTATGAAGTACTAGATAAAAGGATGCTGATGAACTGCCCTTATGAAACCAATATTGTGTCTAGAAGTATATAAGAACATTAAACAGACTGCACAGTTTTTATAGGGAGAGCAGTGATATGCCAGACATTCATGTCAAGCTTCATTTAGTAATCTGTGAAGATGGCATGCCAAGAAGTTTCATTTACTGATCTTTAGGACTCTATTTATCAACGTTAAATCAGTTCACCCTGTATCATTGAATATTCAGATGGAAGAATTACTTTACTACCTTGCTGCACAGTAATATAGCTAATGATAGAAAATTTGTGCTAATAAGATAAGATTAGCAAGCTGGTAAACATACAGATTTAACTGGATGTGGCACTTTCACATTAAAGTTTGCATGTATTCAGACATTTCAAAGGTTTCAAGTTTTCCTTGCATGTTTCTAGTCTTTTGCCTTTGGGCACTAGATTCTTTAATACTGGTAAAATAAATAGATGTGGATTATGATAAATTATTAAATTTATATCACAGCTGAGTAGTTTCAAGTTCCACCCTTTAAACTTTAGAGAACAAAGGTGTTAAAAATACACCTTTTATAAAATATTTTTTGTACTTTCCTTATAAGTGGCCTCCAGAAGATTTCTCTGCCTTTGGATGTACTTCGCTTTTTCTGGATAGCAAATTATTTGCAACTCTTTTTCCCTTCTTAAGCTTTGAAACATATGTAGTAGCACCACAGCCTCCCCTAAGCGGGTACTGCTGCAAGTATAGCATTACAACATCATATAACTTCTGGAATACTGCTTGCTTTTGTTCTATATCTTCCAAATTCAAATATTCTTTCCTGGGAGGACAAAACGTTGGATTCTTTCTATTCAGATTTGTATTAAGTATTTACATAAATGTTCAAAGAGTAAACTCACATCCTCGATAGGGGAAACAAAGGAAGAAAAATTGCTAAGCTGCTACATTGTGGGTTGCTTTTTTTCATTCTGCAAGAAAATAAAAATCTTCCATAGTGCAATAACTATCAGATTCTGCAGGAAGGCATATTTTATTCTTTTCTGTTAGTGAATAACTTTTTCTGTTAGTGAAAGAAAAAAAAAAAGCTTGCCTTTTTGCTATAAAAAAAAAATATTATCTGGGCTGTCTAGTGGCTCTGAGGTATGAATTGTAGTGAGCCCTGCTGCAGCAAGGTAAGACTAGCACACACGCATCTGCCTGCTGTATCTATTGCTGTGCAGGTTACCAGCTTCACATCAGAGCTGCAGACATCTCAGGCAGTGGAAGCTGGTGTCCTTGCGAAAGGAAAGGAAAGGAAAGGAAAGGAAAGGAAAGGAAAGGAAAGGAAAGGAAAG
>VZSV01000362.1:249440-265707 GCA_013398735.1 Nothocercus julius | reverse complement strand
AACATAGAGAAGTTTGCTATTATGCCTTTTTTTCTTTCTTTTTCTTTTTCTTTTTCTTTTTCTTTTTCTTTTTCTTTTTCTTTTTCTTTTTCTTTTTCTTTTTCTTTTTCTTTTTGACTTTTATGTCTCTCACCCAGAGCAGAAATAGGATCTTTCCATCCTCTCTTGCCCTCATAAGATGCTCTGGGACAATCTAATGTCTGCTAATCCCTCTTCTTTTACTACAAACAGAAGGCTCAGAAGACATCAAATATCTGCCCTGCAAAAGATCTTAGCAGCACATGAATCTGGGAGACTTGAAAAGTCTTCTTGGGATAAGTTAAGCTGAGCCTAAAATTTTACTTTGCTCTGCAACTTGGTTCACATGCCCAGGCTAGAAGGTCTTTTCCTTAAAGGGCACCATTAAATCAGCTGCTGAAGACTCCCCAGGAATTCCTGTATTGTGGAAGAGGGGAAGGTACTTGCATGTCCAGCGGCTCCAAGCCGTCTCTTGTGCAACAGCTATGCCTGCCATTTGATTTGACATGACCCTGCTATGACTAGTTTCCCACACACAAGAGATCCCAGGGAAGATAGGGTGTTTGCCAGCTTGGCAGTAAACAAGAGCTGCTGTTGGCAAGAAACCTCCCCACTCTGGTTCTTATAACTTGCCTAGGACTTCTGTGAGTGAAGTCTGAAACTTCTTCCTGCTGACCTTGTTACACAAATATTTGTTTTTATTAAAGGGGACATTTTCCTTGCATGGGGTTAGCAGTTGGCTTGAGTCTATAAAAAGATATTCCTATCACTTGTGCCATTAAATAGAGATGACAGATTTGGTCCTATTTTCCTCTTATGGTGTTCACTGTTTTTGTCATCCCAACATAATGATAGAGATAGCATCACAAGGGTTAATTTGTTCAAGACCAGAGAGAATGTAACTTTTAAGAAGCTGGATTAGCAGCTGGCTGAAATATCTGAATTAGATATAAATTCGCAAATGTGGGGCGTGATGCTCTAAATAAATCTTTCTTTTTTTTTCTTTTTTTTTTTCTCTTCCCTCCTCTCTATTACTTTGAGATAAATAATTGTTTTCTAACAAATACAGCATTAGTTTGCCATGGAAAAAAAAGTATGTCTAATCGTTACATGTCTCTAGCCAAGGTAACTCCTGGGGGCTACAGTCATGGCTACTTTATCTTATTTAACTATGGTAGAAAGTTTGGAAAAGAGGGTAATAAGGGATGGAAACAAAGAAAAACTTAATATAGTAAATTATACCCACATGTTCTGAAATATGTGGAAAACAAAATCCATATTCTGTTTCCCATGTCTGTCCACAGCAGAGTATTTACACAAGGACTACAGGTAGTCTGGTATAAAAAGACTCACCAAAGTTCCAGGATTTCTGCAAAACTTTCTGCAGGCAGAAAAAGAAAAAAACTTTATCTTTTAAACAAAAAGTACTCATTGTGAAAACCCTTTTTTCTTTTTGGCTTCCAAAACTATTTTTTTTTTATTTATAGACCTGTTTTGTTTATTTCCTTTGCCTTCCTATACATGTAAAACAACATGTCTCAAACAGATGTACTCAGCTCCCTGCATTCCACTTTTTCTAAAAATTAAACCTGAGAAAAGCAAATATGGAGAAGTATGCTGGGAATTATTGTACTCCAGAGTAACATATCAAAGTGCGGGGAACTACGCATATTGCTAACATATTTTACTGAAATAGAAGATAATATTTTTCAATATATTTAACAGGAAAAGATGTTCCATTCTCAGCCATTTTATGCTTTGAAAAATCTTAGGGGTTTTTATCATTCTCAGTGACTCTGTAACAGAGATTAAAGATGAAAATATTCCCTCTCTTTCCTAGGAAAATATTTATTCTAAAGAATAGTGGGCTTAGCTAGCACAGGGCTTCATACCTCTGTAGGGCAGTATCATTTGCTATGCCCCAGGTAATTAGAGTGTACTTATCAGCACTGCTACTTCCTCAGGAAAGCAGTTCCCTGCCTGACAAGTAGAATTTAAAACTGGATAAAATTCTCTACATGACCTGTAACACATGTTACAAAAAGTGGCTTTGGAAAGCCACTCTCTCTTTGGATCATCTTGTCTCTGAGCCCACTCATTCTGCATGCTAAGGCCATGAGCAAAAGCTCCCTGGCAAACGTTCCTTTTCTCACTGCAATGCACCATGGGGCGAGTTTGGGACAGATACTTAAATACTTTGTTCCAAAAACAGGCCTCTCAAGGTTCCCTGAGCTACTTAAAATAAGAAATTTAAATTCTCAGAATTTGGAAAAGCAAGCAGAAGACACTCTAAAAATAAATAGCTTGTCAAGTATTTTTTTTCATACTTTGCTAAATTATGTTAGCAGTACTTATTAAATAATACTCAAGGAAAGCACTTCTTTTCCCTTTAAAGTAAAGGAAAGGGGTGATCTCTGAAATGAAAAAATCAGAGGGAAGAAGCTTGCCTTCCTAAGGAGAGTTTTATTTAGCGGACTCACGCTACTTTGTAGTGCAGACAGGGCAAGCCATTTTACTGGAGTTTTGTGGATGTTTCGTTCTTTCAGGCTAGATGGGGACAGGTGGCTCTGTGCACGCTTGTTTACACAGCTCTCCCGGGGCATCACAGTCTGACTTGACAACCTCTGGGCTTCACCCCTTCTGTGACACTGTGCCAGATTGTCAATTTTATCCTAAAAATTCTTGGAAGTTTGCCCTCTCCTTGAGCCAGAACACAAATACGTCTTAGATAGGATTCTACACGAGTTGTCAGGATTTCAGAGGTAGCAAGTAAAGGCAGGTTGGACCACCTCCTGCGCTTCCCCATGAATCAGGTATGAAATTCTGTTGTTTTAAAGAAAGGAGGGCACTTCTACATAAATGATGCCACAGGGTGCAGAGGCATGACATGAAGGCATACTAATTAAATGCAGTGAGCTACTCCTCTGCAATTTTTCCTGCAGCTGTTTCTAAAGAATAAGATATGAGTGAAGGAAGTAAAAATGCTGCCAGTAAGCCAAATGAACTACAGAAATAAAATGTGCGAAAACAGTTTAATGCAAAATTGACTGAAGGAAGTTTAGCTAAAATTAACCGGTTATATTTCATGAGAGCCTGCCGTGGTCACTGCGGAGCCTTGCTCTAAAATAAGCAAGTCTATCTGATCTCCCCTAGCCAAAAACAGCCAAAGAAACTATTGCCAGCCTCACTCCCCATCTCTTTTTTTCCTATCCTCCTCTTATGTTCTTCACAACCTCATGTCAGCTACCACCAAAATGGGAGGTACCCCTGCACAGGGTCTTGCACACCTCTGGACCAGGTGCCGTGAGCCATTGCCTTACGCAGCAGAAGCAGGTTTCCATGAGCCGTTTGCCACACAGGAGCTACTTCAGTGTAGGCTGTTGCCTTGTGGAACATGAGAACTATATCAAAATTATACACTCCTCTAGGGAAAAGCAGTATGCTACATACTGCGCATATTCTGGCAAGTTTCTGCAAAGGAGTAGTCACTAAGGTAATACTGACCTACAGCAAAACTGAGAAGGAGATACAAAAGCTTTATGGGCCAGTCCAACATACTAAGCAGATGCTCAGCATATAAAATGTTTAAACTTAAATTTTCAGCCAAGAACTCTGTTTTGAAAAAAAAAAAAAAAAACACAAACAAAAGAAAAGCAAACAAACAAAAACTTTTAGCATTATACATTGAATCTATCTCCATGTAAACTGATAAGTGTTTATATATTCAGAGGAATGAGGTAACCCTCTTTCTCCCACAACAAAATAGAAGCCTAATATGAAGAATAGAGTAGCGTCTTATAATGTATCTAGTCAGCTAACTTAGGTTATGTGTGAGGAGTAATTCATCATTAACACAACAAAGAGCAGGGGGCTCACAGGCCGAGCTTTACTGGTGTTAGGACTTGATCCTTAGTATTTTAAACTTTGAAAGTTCATTTAATCTTGAGCAACAGATGGAGGCTCATGTATTTACTGACGACGTTTTTACCCATCTGTGGTAACACAAGCATGTTAGCTCATAGATAAAGCATAAATATGATATATTAGCAAATGCTTGATAAAGGTTTCTGAAGCTTCACAAACCAAATGCATAGATTCTTATGTGTCTAATTCTGCTAGGATAAGAAACCTTCATCAGTTTAAAAGAAGAATCTAACTGCAAAAAATAGACCTATTTCAAGCAAAAAATTCTACAGGGAAAAGTAGAATGCAAAGAAAGATTGGGACCACAATCCTTCTAAATTGAAGAATAAATACATGCTCAGAAGGGATTTGGGCTAACACAAGCCTTATTCTAATTCAGCCGTACAAAAGATGCTGACAGTAGCTCCTTAAAAGGAGATAGCAACCTAAATCTAGTTAACTTGAGAAAATGATCTTGGTTCTGCGCTGGTATAGCGCGCAGGGCGTATTGAGGGACAGCTGCTCCTGAGGAGAACAGAGCGAGAGAAAGCAATGAAGAATCCCCTCCACAAGGTAAAGCAGCTTGATGCCTGCTTAGGGCAGCTGAGGAGATGGATTGCTCCAGGGCATCAGCATCCTGGCTCCCCCTCACCACTCACTGCCTTCTCCCACCTGCCTGTGCCAAAGTGTCATTCAGCTTGATGCCTGCGGAACAGTGGCTGAAGAAAGGTTTGTCCTGTCATGACAGATTTTCTGGCACTAGCGCACAGCTCGGCTTTTGCAGTGAAAAAAAAAAAAAAAAGGAAAAAAAGAACAAGCCCAAGAGAGCTGAGGATGTCTGAGTCCAGTTTACACGACCACTTCTGTGATTTCCAGCTTCTAGGAGCTTTGAGCCTATGACAGCTCCTCAGATGGAGTTCAGGGTTTGTTTGTTTGTTTGTTTGTTTGTTTTTCCTTATTCCGACTTCGGTAGTTACGTATTTATGGAGGTTCATTAACTTAAAAGCCTGTAGAGAAAAACAAAAATTAGAAGTGGTTAAGAGTTCAAAAAGGGTCTAGATCAAAATAAAAGCAGAAGCTCATGTTGTTAGAAGGTGTCATGTCTAAATTAAACAGACTGGCTACAACTATACTAGTAAACCAAACAAATTCAGGGCACAGTATGGGCTCCGACAAGCATCTATACTGTTAAGGTTAACCGTGTTAACTCCTTGGCAGGGTTTTGGCGAGTGCCAAAGCACACAGTCTCAGGCAGTGACCTGTCACAGATACAGAAACCCTGTTTTGGAGATGGGCTTTATGGACTTGAGCTGTGCTGTGCCAGTTAGCCTGAGGGCCAGAGAACTCTCCCAGACTGTTTCACTTGCAGGAATAAATGTAGCCTATAATTCCAAACTGAAAGGGAAAAATATTAGGCTACTTAAATCTGTTAGCAGCAAAATTTCCATCTTACAAAGGTTTATTTTTTAACCATGTATGATTCCAAATCGGTTTAAAATGTCAGTTAAAACAGGAATAAATGTCTAGAGTTTTCAAGAGAAAAAAAAAATGAGAGAATGTATCATGGAAATGAGTCTGCACCCCCACTAGATATCACTTTTAAGATGGAGATCCTCTCACGAGAAAAGTGGGTCAGATATTCATTATGCAAGGCAGGAAGGCAAAGGAGATGAGAATCTTGCCTGGTCATCCTCAGTAATTCCTTAGCACAAACATTTATCTAGATGGCAACTCTGGCTCCAGCAAAGGACCTGATTTAGGGCCTGATGTTGCCCAGTGCTGAGTACCCGTTATGGAGAACAGTGGATCCCTTCAACTCCTGATATCCATGGTGAAAGCACTTGCCAGGTCAGGGCTTTGTCTTGCAGAAAATTTTTAAAAGAGCAGTTAACCTCCATCCAAACAGAGGCCTGTCTGTAATATATACAGCTGGGGACAAGGGCAGTACTCAATCCAATTTAAGCAGACAGATACCAGGGGAAGGTGCCCCATCTCAAACGACTGTAATTTTGACAAACACTCACTCTTTTTGCTCATGCTAATTACATGGTAGGAATTATACTCTCCAAAAATGAAAACACCTCTTTCACTGAAGAACCTTGTAATGCTTTATGAAAAAAAAAAAAAAAAAGTGTAAATTTAGTATGAATGTTCCCATGGGTCTCTTCCCACTAGGAAACAAGTAATAGAAGGGGCCTTTCCACTTGGGTTCAATTCTTTATTTGTGTTGCTATTTCCATCTTTGCATACCCAGTGTAATCCACAACACTAAGGAAACAAAGACTGAGTCTATTTATCAGAATAAACTAAGATTAGTAGGCTTGCTTACCAGAGGGTTGGAGAGCTTTTATCCATCCATCCACAATTTCGAGCGTGCTAGACAACGACCATTTTTAACTGCATCAAATGCATGAAGAAATTACTTTCACAATAGCCTTAGACAGGAGAAAGAACACTGCAAGTTGTCTAGCAATTAGGAGTTTTCATCGTACAAGACAGAATACGAATGGTAATATTATTCTGAAAGAAAGAATGAAGCTGATAGCTAGATTAGTGACCCATTGGGTGACCTGGTGAGGGAAATATGCCCTTGAGTTAAATCTTGCCTAAAGCAGAAATTAGCCCTGCAGTAATGAAACAAAGATAGAATGATTCCATTAGTAGTCAGTGGTAGGTGAACCTACTCAAATTGCTTAGCTGTAGAGAAAGGACATTCTACATCTGTGTACAAAAATTGTCCTAGAGAAGTCTCAAAGTTTTCCAAAGATTGAGAAGTCTCAAAGTTTTCCAAAGATTCAATAGCTTCTGGTGTAATAGAAGTAATATGGTTTCTTTGAAGCTGAATCCAGCAGAAAATTCATTTTCTTAAATCACAAATTTGGGGAAGGCTAAACTATGTCAAAGAAAAAAAAGGACAGTTTAGAAAAGTCAGATGCTTTAAATCATTATATCTTTCTTCTCTTTGCACACTTGCAACTTTTGTTCAGTGGTAGTCTGAGTTCAAGGGAAGTATTCTCCTTTATTTCAGAAGTTCAAGTACAGTGCAAGTAGTTTCCATGTGCCTTTGGATACCTCCTGAGCTGTAATATCTGTAGCTAGATAGAATAAATCAGACATGCAAGAGCAGAGGAGGAAAGCATTTTCAGCAAGGCTGCCCTTTCTGAAAAGCTGGCTATTGAAAGGACCCATCTGCTTTCACATACCCTTAAGCCTACATTTTCTGTCATTGTCCTTGAGAGCATTTCACTCCTTCACTCAGGAAAAATAAGTCATTCTGAAGTTTAATTTTTACATTGTTTAAAATATCCCCCAAATCTATGATTCAATTGTAGTCTTTCTTTAAACGTGATCCTGATAAATGTGTTCAGCTTGCCAAGACTAAACTTATATCTTAAGTATCTGAAAATGAATTGTGGTTATATTTTTGGATGCCTTAGAAGAATGTCCCCTCTTGTCAGTGGATTTCTAGCAGGTTGATTTCTCTGCTAACAGTCAGCTTCTAACTTATCCTATGAGCAGAAAGAATTACTAGAGAAGTGACATCAAAGATCAAACCACAAATAGCAATCTGGGATGAAACCTGTATTGATATACAGAGTTTTGATTTTACAGAATATTTTCTTTCAAATGCTTCATGGAGTCCAAAAGAAAAATGAAGAGTTGGGGCAAATCTGAATATATGTTGTAATACCAAATTTATACTGACGTCCTCTGCTCTTACAGGAAATCCAACAGGAGGATGTATCTCATAGTTTTTAAAAGGCACTGTCAGAGTGCCTTACGAACTGAAAAGTTTTCCAAATTTTAGATCTATAACATTTTAAACTGTCAGGTATACAGTAAAAGGAGTAGCATGCTGTAGATTTGCTTAAACCTTTTAGGTACTTGCTTTACTGAACACATTCCTCTATGACTTACTTTAGCTCATCATTCATATTTTAATAAAGATCATCTGCCTTCACAGTGGTATGTGGGATGCAGTTTAATAATCTTATAAAGTGACCTTGCTAAAACTCCAAAATTTTGGCCAAGACTTCTCATTAACGAAGAAATGATTATATTGTTAAGTGCTAGGTTACCTGGTTCAATTCTGCTTTTACTCAAGCTGAGAGGTAGCACAACATAATATGAGAAGAAACCTAAATGTCTAACTGACCCGACCTTAATAGGCTGAGATGCTGCAGATATCTTAAACTTTAGTTACCATCTATCTCCTTTTTCTTTTATTGTTCCTAGTTAAATTTGTAATGACTTTGACCAATTACACTGAGCTCAGTACAGTATTAAGAAAGCAGAACTATTGCAAAAGCAGTATGAAATTCAGCCTGCTCTTCCTCACCTTCAAAGTGTGCCAGAAACATGCAATCTCAAATTAAGCTGAGAAGTTTCTTACTTTTCAGGGGGATGTTCACAATTCTGAACCATAAGAGACTGGTCTTATCATAAGCCTTTATACAAAAACAAACCTGAGTTCACACTTTCATAAGGAAAGACAGAACCCTGTTCATCTGTAGTATTTTTAAATGGATTTCTTTCCGAACTTTCAAATTTCTCACAAATTTCTTTATTCTGAGTTTCATACACTTCACAGACATTCTGTTAACTCCTCTCTTCTAGTAATCTCAAGACTGACTTAGGGAAGCAAGGATATTTCAAAAAAAATCCAAGAAATAAATTTTGTTATGCCTCAAGTTTTTCTCCACAGTTCTGAGCATATGAAAGTTCTGAGCAGGTATGAAATTAAGAGTTATAGCTACTGGATTTTCTGATGAACCATTTTGCTATTAGAAAATTTCTTTCCTTGTAATTAGCAAGCTTACTAGGAAAAAAATTATTATGCCAAAATGTAATTTTAAGTGTTTTTTTTTTTATAAAGCTAATCACTTAAATAAAATTAGTGTATAACTTAAATATATTATTTGATTATATTCACTAGATATAAAATTAGTTAGAAAAGACTTGTTAGAATACTAGAATTTATAACAATGAGTAATTAAGATTCCTGCTTATTTTATTTTATAATGTGAGGAGAATTCTTTTTTAAAGCATCAAAATAAAACATGAAGTTTCACAAACCTGGAATTTTCAGAAATACTGTTTTGGGAAAAATATAGGATTTTAAATCCAATAAAGAATTAAATTATTTTTAACTGTCAAATTTGCATGGAACACAACTATGTTTCAGTCAGCTATATTGTCTATAACACCACAGTGGAAAGACCTGTGAAACAGCTTCTATATCCGTTCTGGGACAGCAAAAATCAGACCAGAAAATTTCCACCTTGAGCTTCTCATTGGCTCACAGGATTTATGGTATGCAGAAAGGTACATATGGGAGCCAGAAGTCTGCCTGCATTTACTATTACTGGATCTTGAGCAGACACTAGGCTTTTCAGTTGAAAGCACATTCTCTGCACAAACAAATGCCCAACCGTCTGTTACATACTGTTTCTCAGCTGTATGCTCTTCAAACAGAGATGGGAAAAGGAAAAAAGTCTGAAGTATACCAAACCATAGCATAGCAAACTGAATCAAGAGGGAAAATACAACCAAGGAAAATTGAAAAAAAAAAGAGAAATTGAGTGTGTTTTAGCCCTTCAAGAGGCCAAGCATCTGTTTTTATCATTTGTTTAATTTTCATTTTACCTTTGTGATCTCTGAGAAGATAAAAAGGCCAGTTACTATTGTGGGTTGTATGGTTACAGGCCAGAATGATGGAACAAAAATGTAAGCTGAACTCAGGAGCTGGGAGGTATGTGACTGCACATTCCTTCCCTGCTTTGAGCCTCTGAAATATCGGAGGCTTTTTTACCAGTCTTATATTTAATATGTCTAGTCTTTTTATATGTTTAATTCATGTATTAAATACTTGCATGAATTAAAAACAAAGCAAAACAAACTTTTTTTTTTCCTAACGTTACCTAAGGCTTGCCAGAACCAAGCCTCAGTCTCATAAACTTAACCTTAGGAGTTTTTCTTAAAAAAAAAAAAAAATAAATAAAATAAAAAAAAAAATTGATTATACAAGTCTATTGCACCATCTTTTCACCTAGGGCAAAAGTAATTCTGGCACTCAGGAAACTTAGCACCACAGGTACCTGGACTTTGTGAAACAAGTTTGTAGTTTCAGTGGACACTGCCAAGTAGGTTGATTATAGCCTTATGGTAATTGTTGGCTTCTCCCCAGCAGGCTGCTTTCCTATGTCAGTCTACCAAACACAAATCTGCATCACTTAGGTTCAAGAATGAGGTAATCTATTTCCTCAGAAATGGATAGAATCATCTTTCACTGAAAACCTAATTTGCATTCAATATAAATTTTTACATTTTATATTTCTTCATGGAATTCAGTTAAGATCTGAAAATATTGTCTCATTGAAGAACTGGGATTGATATTAATTAAAAAAAAATCCTTCATATGTTTTTGATCAGTTTCTTAGCTTTAACCTATCTACTAGTCCTCTGTACAAAAGATGCATGCATACTATGCCATTTGCATATCTTTACTTTCAAGGAATTTCAATTTTTCTCTGTTACCTCTGACCTAGAATTATCACATTCAGCTGATTCAGGTCAGATCAGATTCTGACCTACTTTAAGTGTTTTCCAAGGTTCTTGACTAACAGACCACTGCCTTGCTCTATTTAGCAGATGGATGGTCCATGCTTAGATCCCGTCTTTGTCTCAGAGTATTCAAAACCATGGTCTCCTCCGTTCAGGAAAATCATATAATCTGATCATATATTCTTGTTTTCGTGCTTTCCTTCAATGATGTATAATATATTTCTAATTTAAAACACTTAAGTGTTCTTCACGCCAAATTTGGCATTAATTAAGAGTCTCTTGTTTCTGCTTTCTGTAATGAGTATTCAATTATTTTTTCCAAGTGGAATAGTATCAGCAGAGCAGCTTGAAAGCCATGTATCCACAACAGATTCACAGAAAGGCTATTATAAACTCCAGATAAGGACACTAGCCTACTGGTTTGAAGGAGGACTTCTCTTCCTCTAAAATATCCTGAAAAAAAGTATTTCCAACAGAATTTACTTGGCAAATTCAACCAAGTTTATCAACATTTTAATGTTCAGGGCCATATTATCTAATCTGTCACTGGAGTTTTAAAATCACAGCTTTTTCTTTTCTACTTTGAATCTTTAAAAAAAAATACTCCACTTAAGCTACATCTGTTAAACTGTATTATTTAAGTTATGGCAATCCTGTGTCCTGCTTATACACAACATTGGACTCAGTATCAAAACAACTCTCTTTGGTTTTAGATATGACCTAAAAATATTCTATCTGTTGATCTGATGACAATTAAACTTCCTAAGAGTAAGTTAGTATGTACAGTAGTCCAAGTGAGGTATGCATGATACAAACATGTCAAAACATTTTTCATCCAAAGGTTCTTACCTGTACAGTGATTTGAATCCAAAGAACCAAATTCTGCCTCTAGGTTACATGTGTGCAATTGACTTTAGGTGACCTTCAGATAGAAATACAAGAAGATAATTGTGCTACAGTTCTGGCTAGAAGGATCACAATCCTACTGTGTTACATAAACAGATTCAGATAAAAATATAATAATTGCTCGGAAGGGCCTACCATCTAAAAACTTCAGAATTGAGGTCGGAATAGAACAAAGATCTCCTGAATGGCAACCCAGTGGCCTACTGACACAGCGTCTCCATTTGATTTCTACTCCCTATCTTCATGACAGCACAATAAAAAGTTCTAGGGGAACAGGCTTGAACTGACATATTGTCTTCAATGATATGCTGGTGATGCACATAACCGAGAAAAAGGAAAAAAAATGGTAACTGGTGGTAGCCATGTGTGGATAGAATATGAGTCTTTTTGCCTGATACGGTGGCACAGTTTTCTTGCCATAGTTATGTTCAGTAGAAGTAATTTCACTTATTCGCCAGATTTAAACTACTGGTACATGAGAATCTGATCCCTGGGAAACAATAAAGCCCATTCATGTCCTGGGGGTATGGAGAGTGAAGTCCCAGCTCAAAGTGATTTTCAGTTTCTGTATGGCAATAGAAGATAAGTGTAGCAGTAGGGTTGCTACGTAAATTTCCAAACAGCTAAAAACACTGGCTGATATACCTTGAGGGGTATTCTTTGAGACTTCTGCTCTTAAATGACTTTTAAATAACTCTTCTGATGATTTTACCCAATTAGCCTGAACTACCTTACCATGCAGCAGTGGCTGTAATACTGACTTGGCAAAATAGTTACTCAGCAGAACAACTAGTTAGTTGCTGAGTGTGAATATTAACAGCTGAAGAATTGTAGCTAAATAAATAAACGTTGCTCTTCTGAATCCCAGCGGTTCCTCCAAAAACGCATCAGCAAGGAACCTATACTAGTTTAATTTTATATATAGTTGTTTTTTAAAAAATTTGCATACTTCTTCTAGCAGTTCCTAGTCATAAACATTTTTACTTTATAGTTCCCACAGTTCCAAACAGAAAACTAATTACTCTTAATAATAGTGGCTGCTGTAGTTAAAATAGCTATTGTTTTTGTAGAAGTCAGGAACAAAAGATGTATTTGAAATCCACATCAAGGTCAAGCCTCTTAGGCTTACTGAAATACTTTTTATCGTATTCTCCAGAGCAATTAAGTTGGTTTAAAAATGAACAGCGAAAACCTTCTAGAGGGACAGAAACGCAACCTACTGTTTGTGCTTTCTGTTTAAGCTCTGCCCCAAAAAAGACACCCCAAACTCACCCTTTCAAGGTATGATTAGCTCTGTTGTGTTTTCATCATGGATATTCTACATCTCAGAAATTTTAAAGATATCAGCAGGATGTACTCTTAATAAAAAATAATGGCATCATATATGTTAATTTACATCAGATATCTCTCTAAAAGGACTCACTTTCCTTTAACTTTTTTTTTTGATAAGGCAAACCAGCAATTTCCTCATTTTAGAGGCTCAAACAAGTAAGATTATTTACTTGATTTTTATCCTGTTACTTCTACTCTGGTTAGTTTTATACCATACAGCATAATTTTTCTGACATAATAAACTAGTTTCCAAGATGTATCAAGGATATTAACTCAAGAAATGCAGGATGCTTTTGCCAGTATGGACAGCTTGAATTCTACTAAGAAATGTGAACTGAAAGGGTATTTTTGACTGAAGATAGCAACATAGCAAATAACAATGAAGTATTGTCTTTTTGATGTAAAAGGTAGCAATCTGTTACTGTAATCAGAGTTATTTAAAGATGCTTTCAAACCAGCTTTGCAGTCACAAATGTGTAAATATTTAATTTTTTTTTCCTAAGTGAACATGAACCAGTTCCCTGAGTAAAAACAGAACCATGTCTAAATTGAAAGTACTTCTGTATAAAAATGATGGTTTCCTTCACAGGAAAAACATATCAAAAGTAATGTATCCGATGGAACTCCAGTCTTGACAGATACAGATAAATAAAAGTTAAAATGTACTGCTATTGTTTGTCACTGGAAATATAATGCTGAATTAAGGCCAAGATGTGTTATAAATTTAGCACAGCTCTGACTGCAATACCTGAGCTTGAGAAATCATTCCAACCAAGTATAACACTTCTTTAGTCTTCTGTCTTTTGCCAAGCTGACTAACTTTCAGCCATTGAACTCAAACTATGAATGATGAAATGAAGGAATCAGGGCCTACGGTGTATTACAGATTATCACACTGATATATACAGCAGAAAATTGTATACTGCATTCAGAGGCCACTGTCACAGTCTTCTGCCATAATGCAATCTTGCAAAAAAATCAAAATATTCAGGCCCACTCTCCTGCTTTTATAGCAAAAGTGAAACAAAGTCATCAAGGCTTTCTTGTCATTTTTCTTATTTTTTTTACTTGTCATTCAGTACTTGAATTCCATCTTCATCAGTCAATACTGGTTTTTCTAAGCTTAGAAGATCAAAGCAAACAATATTTGACCTCAGACATCACATTAAACAGTGTAGTTTATCTGCTCTCAGACAAGTCACCTTCTACTTCCAATGAGGAAGCACCCAAAAGCACCCGAAGTGCAGTAGGATTCTACCGTCCAGTTAATCACCTCAGCACAGTATAGCTGCTGGTCACGCAGCAGGGAAGCCGGGCGGTTTCATGCCCTGGAGGAAGGACATCCGTGGGTGAAGATTCTTTCGCATTGCCAGCCTAACACAAGCTTTTTTCTGCTTCCGTTCTGTTACTCTTCCACGGAGCAAAAGGGCGTTAATCTCTCTGTATCCAGCAGAGGACATGGATGCTGCCCTGTGTAAGGACTGCAGAGCAGGGGGGAAGAGAAGCATGGTGTATCCTGCTTCTCGCTCATCCCAGCTTTGTACTCCAACCAGTTGCAAAGTGACCCTGAGGAGTTACATGTGTGGACTTAAAGATTACAAGACAGAAAGCGGATGGTCCCTACTTTTCTTTTCTCCTTCTATATATGGAACTCCCATTGGTTTTGGTGGGTGCTCCCTCTATAGCCTGACAAGCAAGAGGCCAAAGGAGTTGGAAAGGCTTTTTACCTGCCAATCCCAGAGTTCAGGATGTGTTGTTTCTCCTGCAGCAGTTGATGGCACCCTAACACCTTAGCAGCACTGGAGCTGCTTTCCTACGCTGTAACAGGGGAAGCAGGACCAAGGGCCTGAACTAAGGTCTTGGCAGGTAAGTCAAGGAGCAACCAGTATCAAACAGCTTTGTTTGAGAGTGTATGTCTTTGTAATGTTTAAGTCTGAATATGTGCTCTGCTTTACTTGGGAGCTTAAATTGTCAGTTTTCAAAAGTGTATTTGAGATCACCTATTAACTCTGCCAAACACATGACAAAAATGTCAGTAGAATATCGGTAAAACTCATAAGTGGAGAAGGGCTAGAAAGAGAAGTTTTTTGTGTTAACAGTGTCTCAACACTAGGATTTCTTTTCAGAGCTAAGTGCAAGGTACTCAGATTAGTGAGAACGCAAAAAACTTTATGTTATCAATATGTTTTTAGATATCTCCATCAAAATTTGATGAATAATTAATATTCAAAATATAAGCTTTATTGAGATTGGTGGAGGGAGATTTATTTTTAAATGTTCCACTTCTTATGCTTATTTATTGTAACCAAGTTTCCTATACAAATCCATAGGTGGTATGATGTGTGCTGTGTTTCAGTAGTTATCAGGAATGGTGTTTCTGTAAATGTTTTTACTGCTAATATGGTGTTCTAGAGCACTCATACTGAGCCCACAGAGACAAAGCTACCAGTGAAGGAAATACGATTAAAAAGGCATTTACAGAAAAATAACTGATGCTCATTACCAGCTGAAATCCGATTAAAAAGGCATTTACAGAAAAATAACTGATAGCTGAAAAGCAAAAAATACATCCTTACATAAAGGAAGTCCTTCTTTTACTTGATTCTGGTAATATGTGGGTAATAGAAGTCTTTCTATTGAAAAGCCAAAAGAATTTATTTACTGGAATGAAAAAAATCAAATTTAGGTTAAATGAGGAAACGGTACAGGGCTGCAACATGCTCAGTTTTTATCCCAGACATATACTGTGATCATAGCTGGGAGATAAAAAATGATAGTATTCCTAAAAGAATGAAAAAAAAAAAATACTAAACTGGTTAGACATCAAAGCTCCTCAATGTTTATTTCAGATATTCAGATATTCTTATCCTATATACCCTTACTAATATTATTCTCAATTTGCTAAGGGAAATCACTCCAAAATTGACATCTAACTTTTTATCAGTCTTCAAGTGGATAAACTATGAACTTGTAAAATATTATACATACTGACAGCACTGGCAAATATTCAGCAAAATTAAGGGAAAAATTATTATCAAAATTTTATCTCCAAACTGTAGGTCTAAATTTTAGAGAAAATATTTAAAAATGACACTTTACATGGGTTTATAAGTTATAAAAGTTTATATTACTGTAGCTGTTGTTTTAAATTAACTTCCTCTAGACAAAATAAAGTGTTGTACTACATTGCAGCCTCACTGTTAGGAATGAAGATAGAGGAGACAATGCAGGAAGACCAACACACACAACCAAAATGGAGAGTATCCAAGTCATAGAAGAATGGTAAGCTTCTCAAATTGTCTTCTAGTAAATATGTTTTCATTGTGCCTATAATTAATATCGATTCATCTTGGTTTTAGGTTTCTGAGATCGTGTTTTAATGACTTTTCCTTCTGAAATTTCTATATAAAAGAAAGAAAATCTGGCCTGGTAACAAAATGTCAATAGGGACATTCATGAGCCAGGTTAACTTAGAATCACAGAATCATAGAATCCTTAAGGTTGGAAGGGACCTCTAGAGATCATCTAGTCCAACCCCCCTGCA
>VZSV01000362.1:219378-236068 GCA_013398735.1 Nothocercus julius | reverse complement strand
AGGGCGCGGGGCGGGGCCGGGGCGGGGCCCGAGCTGGCGGCGCGGATCCGGCGGCTGTGCGACAAGGAGCAAGAGCTGCGCGACACGCAGGAGCTGGCGCGGCAAGGTGAGCCGAGCCGAGGCGAGCCGAGCCGGCCCGGCCCGGCCCTGTCCCGCGTGGGTTCAGGGGGGCGGGACGGAAGGGCCGGGGAGCCCGCGCTAGGGCGGGGCCTCCTCGAACTGGGTGGGCGTGAGCGAGGGGGAGAGGGCGATTTGCATAGTTCGTCGTGATTGGAGGGGAGCCCCGGGGGAGGGGCGTGGGCGGCCACGTGGCGCGGCGCACCTGTGCGGGCGCCGGCAGCGCCGCTGCGCGTGCGCGGAGCGAGGACGTTACCGTTGAAATGACGGTTAAGCGTAGGGGTCCTTATACGGGCCTGAGGAGCCTTCGGGGACTCCCCCGAAAATATGTGGTTTTGTTCCTGTTGCTTCTCAGGGAGATGAGAAAAACTAAGAAAATTCAGAGCAGTTTCCTCTTATGTTCTACTAGCAAAGGCAAGAGAACCTTATGAGCTGAAGAAAAGATGCAAATAAACATGGATTAGGGTGAGTGGGTAAGGTTCATCTACAAAGAGAAGAAGTGTTATGGAGACAGATGGAAACCACTGCCATTTGAAGGAAGAGTAGAATCAACGTTGCTTTTGCATAAAAAAATAGGATAATGCTATTGGGTTATAAAACTTTTTTTTTTTTTTGGTTCTTTTTGGCTGCAGTTATTTTCTTTACTTGCTGCTCTGAAGAAAGACCGTTATACCTGCTTATTCATTTAAGAAGCCATAAGGTCTAGCAAATATTTTAAGGTGCATACCATGGTTTAACTTTGTATTGTGATGCTAGCAGTGTGCTTCTAGCACACAGTGAATATTTTTTTCCCTTGCATCAAGCTGTGTTTTGAAAGTGGCTAGAAATCAAAATGGGGTAAAACAACACAGACCAGTAAATATTTCCTAGAACATGAAATAATTACTAGATCATTACTTATTGCTTCATTAAATATTGATTAAATAAACCAACATTAACAGTGGTCGGTGATTCAGAAGTCAATCAATGTCTGAAGAGAGAGAAGAAAAAAAAAAAAAAAAAACTAATCAATGACCTGAATTAGGTCAATGTCAGTGAAGGTTTTCCTTTTTTCTTCTTTCAGAACTTGCTGAGGAAGCTAGTGCTACCTGATTTAGAAGTGATTCCAAGTACTTGGACAATAGTAACTTTGAGCATTTCTGTAGCTTATCCTGTAAAATATTTTTAATGTGTTAACTGATTTTAAGTTCATGTTCGCACTTTAAAATGGGAAGTGCAATTGAATGGATTATTTCTTAAAAGATATATCATAGGTATACAGTTAGACTGTATTAAATTTATAGTTCCTTAATTTTTGTCCTTTTTGCTGTGGGCCATACGTTAATGACTAGCCCTTAATCGATCACTAATTATTCTTAAAATGTCGGCAGGATTACGGATAGCCAGATCTCCATGTTTAAAGTGTTATGACTACTGAACTGTGCATGCACATACCGTTATATTTTCAGCTTTCTTTTTCTAGTGTTAGTTGAAAAAAATATTGATTAATTCGGCAGTGTTAAACCTGATCTATAAAATCAAAGTTTCCTTTAAAATTGTTAGTGCCTGGTTGGAGCTACAGTGCTGAAAAGGTATGTGCCTGCCCTGAGGCTGAACTACCCATCTCAGCTGAGCTCATGTAGAAGCTGAACATGCTCCCTGGCTGGCTGTGCAGTAGTGCCATTTTCTTAGTGACATTTTCTCATTGTGGAAGTTCTCATTCTGGGAAAGTGCGCTGAATCAGTGCAGATAGGAGAGTACTTAAGCTGATGCTGTAACTGAAGAATGTGTGTGAATCTGCAACCTTACTATAAGGATTTTTTGTTTGTTTGTTTAAAGCTTTAACAAGGCCATGAAATGGCCAGAGAAAAAGGGAAGAGCTTAACATATTAAAATTGTAGCATAGAGAAACAGCTGTAATCATAAAGTGCTAGAGTTGATCAGTCAAGTAACACTTTAAAAATAACAAATTCCTCTTATTATGCAAGTGGTTTTTCATACCTTTGTTTTTAGTGATGAGATACGTTAGAAGTTTTGCAGCTGTTCTGGCTTAACTTGACAGAAATAAAAGCAATCCTTTTAATGAAAAGCATCTGTTACGTGGCTTCTGTGCTCTTTAAACCTTTAAACCTACCACATTGGAAAACAGAAGGTGACTTCATAGAATCAGAGCATGGCTGAGGTGGGAAGGGAGATATGGAGATTCTCCAATTCCCCTGCTCAGGGCAGTGTCAGCTAGAGCAGGTTACTCAGCATCGTGTCCAGTGAGGTTTTCAGTGTCTCTGAAGTTGGTTGAAGTTGAATATCTCCATAACTGCTCTGGGCAACCTCTGCCACTGTTCGAACATCTTCACAGTAGAAAAGCCTTTTTTTTTCTTTATATTTAATGGGAATTTCCTGTACTCAGGCATCCCATGTTTGTTGCTTGAACATCAGAAAACACTCTTAACAAATATTGTTGTTCTTTACAGATCAGATTTTTTTTTTTTTTTTATCCCTGACAGATTTAGTGTGGTTTTTATTTGGTGAGTCGTTTGCTTATACAATATTTTTCAGAAGGTTATCTGAGAGTGGCAATGATTTTAAGTCGATGATTAACCATACTGAATTATTTTAGATGAAAGTGAAGATTTGCGGAAGCTTGCGGAACGGGAAGTCATTTCCTGTCAAGAAGAGATAGCTGAACTGAAACACCAGGTTAGAGTCCTTTGAAAAGCCTTTGCTGCCCTGTCATTCTTAAATATGCAATGCCAAATTGTCCTGTCATCAAAATAAGATATATGTGATTGTGCATGTAAACCTCTTTTCCATTTCCTCTCTCTCCCAACTGTAGTCTCAACCACTGCCCATTATTTAAGGAAAATGAAAAATGCAGACTGAATACATAGACAGTCTGTGAATACCTACTTGTATCTGAGATTCTTTGAATCAATAAAATTTTGTGCGTTCTGTAGTTTTTTTTTTGTCTTAGTGTATGTTTGTGGATATGTACTGCTCAGCTATTGGTAACATTGAACTTGTATAGTATCACACACAAATAGTTTTTGGAAAAGACTTTTTAAAACTATGTATCCAACTTCAGACCTACTATTTTATATGGGCTCTACATAGTATCTATGATATATTGTGTCAGGGTAGTTCTCTGCACATAGACACCTTGTTAGAAGATTCTTAATTTTGCTGTTGGTGAAGAAGAGCTGCTATTTTCACATCCTTTATTCATTCAACAACAGTACAATAGTAATTTTATAGTCATTTTTGTTAAAATTGATGGGAAAAAAAAAAGATTTAACAGAAGGGCAAAGAGAAATCTGTACAAAGAGATTTTGCCTAATGCTTGTAAAGACATTTACAAGTCATCCAAAATCAGACATAACCTGTAACATTATTATACATTTTAGACGTTCTAATACTCTGGTAGATCATTCAGTTCTACAGATCAATATAAGGACACCTTTCATTTAAAAAGAAAATAATTACAGCTGAATTCTTGTTGAAGGAATGTAATTCTGAATATACATATATACCGTCTTCATTCCTGAGCTAAGACTGAATTAAAAAGGAATCTGATGTGAAGGGAGACTTTCAGTTTCTTTTTTTTTTATTTTTTGCAAGCATCAGTGTGTATGCTATGGTGTACAGCCTGGTACAGTTGTACAGTGCTCCTGTTCTGTAGAGTTTTATAGGTCTTGAGTAAAAATTTCCATCAGCGCAAAAAGACACGGGGAGCAGATTCCTTCCTCCCTCTTTTTGACCAGGTATTAATGCAACAGGCATCAGAAGGCCCTGGGAACGCAGTTCTCTGGAAAATCAATGAGATACTACAGAATGCCATGTAGAATGATTACAGACTCGGAAGACATTTCATCTTACATGGCTTTTCATCTCTGTGGTGGATTGTGTTATCCAATTGAAAGCTTAGATGCATATTTTTGTATCCACAGATAGTGTTGCTTTTGATTCCTTCAGAAGAAACAGACAACAGTGATCTTGTCATGGAAGTAACTGCTGGAGTTGGAGGACAGGAAGCCATGTTGTTCACTTCAGAGATATTTAATATGTATCAACGATATGCTGCCTATAGAAAGTGGAGATTTGAAATACTAGAATACTTTCCCAGTGAACTAGGTCAGTAGTGAAAATGCTTAATATTTGTGATTTTAATCTCAATCAAAACATTTAACTCATATGATGCTTGAGTTTCCTGTCTACAGGAGACTGTTTTTCACTGATCTGTTTAAGAATCAAAGATTATTTGAATTTATGAACACAATTTTCTGCCGCTTTTGTATTTGAGAATGGAATTTCACTTGAAAAGTACTGCTAAATACTAAAATACAAAAAAAAAAAAAAAAAAAAAAAAAAAAAAAAAAAAAAAAAAAACTTGTAAGAAAGTAGAAATGAAACTAAATGTTTGGATTGAGGAAATTAAGCGAGACAAATGTTTTAGCTTTATTTTCTTATAAAAACAGGTTAGATATGTATATGTTCGTCTGTTTAGTTACTTGATAACTTATGGATCAATTTGGTGCCAGGCTGAATATTTGTCTACTGTTATGGGTTTCTTGGGAGAGTAAAATTGTATAATCAAAACTATTCTCAGTGTAGATTTTTTTTTTTTCTTTCTCCCCTCTTCCTTCCTTTGCACTTGTCTGAACATTTTTACCATGTTTTCTTATATCTTTTCTGATGTCCTTTCACTCAGACTGTCAAAGATGATCCTTTTTATGCCTAGGATAGCTTTTTACCTGATTAATGAGGCAAATCATGAGCCCTAGAGCTAGCATAAGATGAGTAGTGACCTGTGGCTGATGAAAAATTTGGTCTTTATGTGGTGAAGAGCTGTTAAGTTAGTTTACTGCACCTCATGAAATTGTATCATTGCAAAGGTGAGGCTTGGAAGTTTTACATAACAAGTGAAAGTCTGGTAGTGGCACATGTTAACATATTGATTCTGGCTTAATCAAGCTAGCTTGAAAGGTTATTTCACAAATTTTAGACTACTCTCCTGTCCTTGTGTTCTTTTGACTTCTTTGCATTTGTGCTTGTGATTATGTGGCTGCCCAGAGAGTCATTCAGCAAGTTAGTCTGACTAGAAAACAGGGCATAAAAATATGATTAGTTTTCAAGTGATCCAGAACAAGAGAGGAGGAGAAATGCTCATGGGAGACATGAGAAGATGAAACGAATGGCTGCTAGTGTATGGCAGCGAGAAAACCAGGATCTCTTCTAGCAGCAAGAATCTTTGATCATCTAAAGCCAACTGTGAGACTTCGTTCAAGTCATGGCAGTGAAGATAAGGTGACAGGGACTGCAGCTTCTATCTGACAAATTGAATATTCAGCTGTGGGTCTTAAGAGGCTAGATTTGCAGAGTCCGTCTGTGTTAATATATCTGCATACTTGCTGATATCCATACTGTGTAATCAGTAAAACTGGCACGTTTTTCTAAGCTATGTTTTCCTGTGGAGAAATACGCATATTATAAGAGGTTAGGAAACTTTACCTGCATGTTTGTTTTTGTTTTGTTTTGTTTTATATACTGATGGATCATTCAGTTTTAGTTTTGGTTAGCGCTTATGCCTTGATTCTTAGTACTCCTAATGGATGGATGTCACTGAAATGTAGTTTGAATTCACTTAAGTGGTAAGGTGAGAAGTTTAAAAAACTACTTATTAATACAGTTGCAGAGAGATTTTAGCAAGCTTGGGGCATAGGAAACACGTCGTAACACATTATCTGTTTGCTTATGCCATATTTTGAACTTAATGGTACTTTCAAACATTTTGAATCTATTTCTGTTCTGTAGAAATTCACACAAAAGAAATATCCACAACTCCGCTAACAAAACTTCTGTTGTCATTGAGCTATATGTTCACTTCTAGTGAGGATCTTTCAGTCCCATGCCTTAAGACCTTTCTTGACATAGTACAGCTTTTAATTCATTGTTACATATTGAAGATTAGGATAATGTTCAAAAATTGATCTGGTTGGGGCAATACAGTAGGATATCAGAACTTGAGAACTTAAAAAATTAAGTACAGGCTTGATTTGCTCTCTGTATTCACACCTTATAAAAAAGAGGCCCCTTTATTCGCCTGTTGCATATACAGATACACTTTTGTCAGGCCAACTGACTTTCTTTTCAGTGATTATAAATTTAAGATAAAGTTACTGATTTTATTTTAATATGGATTTCACTTACATTTCTGGTTTCTTAAAACCCATAATAGAAGCTAATAAAAAAGTTACATATGTAAGTGTGTAAACTTTGTTTAAACATTAGCGGCCTTTAGATTTCTTCTTAGCAGGTAACTTGATTCAAGTTCAACTTTTTGAATCAGAGCTCTCTCCCCATTTCAAAATCATCTTCAAGAGCAGTTGCTATTAATTCGATTAATACACTTTTAAATTTTGTGAATTGAATTTACTGTCATCTGTGTTATCACCAGTAAACTTTTTTTATGGTCAAGAGGTCTTTTAAGTAAACTGTTTGCACAGTTTAAATGAAGATAGAGACATGATGAAGTTACAGCACAGCTCAGTGTTGAAAGGGGAAAGTCTTGTTTATCCTTATTTATGACTAGGCAAACATGTGCAGAAGCTGAGCCTATTCAGCCTTTAAGGCTGTATTAACGTTTTAGCAAATTGAGTTAACATACTAAGGTTAGATAAGTGTAAACGGTTCATGAAGAAGAGGCTGAGTCCTCTCCGTTTTATCTGTCAAGATGTGGAGAGGGAAGGAGTGCTACCCTTTCCAGCAAACTTTAAATGAGCTGAAAGTGACTGTCACATACAACTTTTCTTTCCAGAGCATAGCTTCTCAGTCAGCTTCAGGGCAGTTTCAGCTTCCCCAGTTGGCAGCCTCTTGTTCCTTTCAGCTCTAGCAATTTTGAGACCACGGTACTAATGGATCAATCAGCTGATTTAGCTTGAAATCTGTCTGTTGTTATTGGATAGTTTTAAGTCATATGTGACTCAACTTGCAATTGCAAGGGAAAGGGTGTAGTGTTTGACTAGGCTTTTGGTGGAAGCTCATTCTTAGATGGAACAGTGAATCTGCACTTTCTGATGCATTTGATAGCTTAAATTGGAGTAATGCTTTAACTTACTTAACATCCTGTCATATTTTCCTTCTGAAACTCTTGCTTTCTGAGCCAGTACATACTGATTGTAAACTTTTGTCATTCTGATTGCTTGCCTGTGTAATGAAATTGGAAGTTTAGGAAGCTACAATGTCAATATAGAGGCAAATAAAGGCAGCTCTATCCTTTGTGTACCTCCTGCGGTGTATTTTCTAAATTTATTCACTTGCATGTCTACGTATTATCAAGAATTGAGGCACTGGGAGTAAGTTGAGAGGTAGGAAGACTATAGGAAGCACTTCTACTGAAAGATAGAACTCCAGACTGAACCCTAAGGTCCCAAGTGACTTTCCTGTGTTTAAGAAAAAATGAGTTAAGGATATCTGCTGTTAATGCCAGGCTGTTGTGTCCCATCCTTTTTTTTTTTTTTTTTTTTTTTTTTTTTTTTTTTTTTTTTTGTATGAACTGCATGAGCAAAATCGTAGTCCCACATTAAAATGTCAGCTCCTACACTTCAGACGTCTCCAGAATTCAACTAAAGGCTGAACAGGAGCATGTGCAGACCAAATGAATGCTAAGCAAAGCTGTAAACAAGCAGTTATAGGGAATCAGGAATAAGGATCAGTTTGGTCACTTAAATTATGTTATTGCTTTACCCTGAAGAATATCTTTGTGCAAAGTAACACATTCAAGTTTTAAGATGCACATTAAACACAAATCTACGTGACTATTTATGCACTACTTCCAGCCTTATGGTGGTATGCAGAGCCACTTGTTTCTGCCTGGATGTAAACTGTCATATAAAAACATGAGCGTGCAAACTCACGCTTTGACCTGTGCACATCAGCTTTTCAGGATAGAAGAAAATATTTTATTTGAAAGAGGCAAAGATACTTGGCAACAGCCAAACAGATCTGTTTGATAGGCTTATGATGTGTAAAAACCTTTTGGTAAAAGGTTTGTGTCCATTTTATTGGATTACTGCATTTCATACTAATGCGGAAATTACCATGTATGCTGATAAATGTATCTCTGAAACAGTATGGCCTAGTTCTATGTCTTTTAAACCAGTTTCTTGGGCATTTCATGCTAAGTACCATTGACACACGTATAGACACACTATATTCACTACAACTTGAAATTTACTGAAGCGTGTGACAGATTTGTCTGCAGCTCAAGAGACAGACTGTACTCACGATATATATGTCAATGCTAGGATAAGTGAGAGAGAAAAGGCAGAACATTAGCTGTTGCTATGAAGTGCTTATTGCATAATGAATACTTGTCAGTAGTGCCATAGCACTGTGGACATTGACATTATTTTTGCTCTGACATTGCCTGCACATCCTCATGTGCAGAGGTTGCTTGTTTTGTCTTTTTAGTGCTTGCTTTTATATGTAAAGGAGTAATTATGTTTCAATACTAACAGTATAGTCAACTACATAAATTATTTTAAGTTATATAAGAATCCTTTCGTTCACTAGAATGGTGTTTGTATAACATCAGATTTTACAGTAGTAAATCTTGCAGAATTAATAGTAGGCAATGGCTATAAATTAAACCACTGAAGCATTAGGAATGTTGAACATTGCTTTTGAATCAACACAGTACTGATTTGTACAAGTAGAAACAAAATTTTAAAAATCACAAGATCAAAAATGAGATGAAAGAGAAAGGAAGTGAAAAGAAATATAGGCTGTTTTCCAGAAGCTTGACTTCAAAATAAATTTTAGTAAAATTTTGGAGAATATTAAGTTTAAGTAGAACAAAAACATATGCAAATTTGCTCAGTAGAGGTGAAAAATCTTACCCGCATCCTGACTGATGATTTTCTTGTGCTCTGGTAGCTTTTTCAGGTTCTGTGTTGTCTTCACTTTCATTTTCAAAAGTTGTTATCTTGTCCCTATGGTACAAGGTTGTTGATGCAGTGATGTTTTGCTTAGTCTGTAGAAAGCCTAAACAGGTTTTCAGAGCAATATGTGCCTCCAGTTTTCCTAGCTGTGTGTTGCAAGAGTTCAATGGCAATACTCTCTCACTGTGTTTTATCTCCTGGATTGTTCTCATGGGGCACCATCCACTGTACTGAGAATTGGATCAAGGAACTGATCTGGCTTAAAAAGCAAAGGAAGAGCAAAGATAAGAGGAGAGTGGGGAAAAAAAACCAGCATAAATAACAGTCATCCTTAAGTTAAAATTTTTGTATGTTCTGATCTTTTGAAAGGTCTTAATGTTACCAAGTATGGCCATATTCTGAACTAACAGTAAAAAAAAGATAGAGTTTTTGAAGATGGCTTTCAAAATTTGATCTTTATGCAAACTTCCTGCTGGTGCTAGTGAGAGTTCTACTAGTGCTGGATGATTGTAAGTTCATATACATAGTTTCATGGCTCATAAACAATCTTTTTATGTATATAGATAAATTTGACTCCGTTAAATTAATTTGACAGCCCTTTATTTGAGAAACTTTATGAGTATGTCTGTCTGTTTTTGTTTAGAGTTTTCTTGCATTTTGGATATAATTCTGATTAAGCATTTAAATGGCAAATTCCTTATTTAAAAAACAAATGACAGTGATGTCTACATAGAATGCTAGAATTATAGTAGCATGGCACCAACATTTTTTTACAGCTTTACAACTGTTTTCTTTTGTATTTAAGGTGGCCTAAGACATGCAGTTGCCAGTATAGCTGGTCTTGATGCTTACAAGTACATGAAATTTGAAGGAGGAGTGCATCGTGTTCAGCGGGTGCCAAAGACAGAAAAGCAAGGACGCATTCACACCAGCACAATGACTGTCGCAATATTACCCCAACCCACTGAGGTATTATTTGCACTTTAGTATAATTGATTTATCATGGATGAAAAAAGTCACTGGCAAATAACTTAAAGCTTAGATACCTTAAAACTGCCCTGTAAATTGGCATGCATGTTTTGTGAAAAACTTCAGATTTTAGAGTAGCAAAGACTGAATTGATATAGAGACCTCACAGAATTGGCTTAGAAATCAATTCTAACACTCACATTTCCCCATTTTTATAGTATCCCCATTTTACTCTTCTAAAATGAATTTTCTTGCTGTGTTTGCTTCATTAACAACTGAAAATCAGGGCTTTGTTTTTGTTGGTTTGTTTGTTTTGCTTTGTTTTGTTTTGTCTCTTGTTGAGAACTGATGAGAATGTTATTCCTTCCTCTGCTTCCCAAGTTGTCTCTAGTCCTTTCTCCCAGAAAATGTCACTCTTTTCCAGAGTCCAGAATGTGTTCCATTTTAGCTAAAACTTATCTGGCCAAGTTCAGATCTTGGTTAACTCTGCTGTGAGGAAGTGCAGAACTTTCAGAAGAGAGGAAAGATGGACATTAAGGGATGGTTGTGCCATAAACTACTCTTTGACTTCCCTGCTTCCATCCTGTTGCATTCCAGTCTGCTTACGAAGATGTGTTGTATTTGTTATAAGTGGATCTGAACTACCACTAATTATTTTTTTAAAAAAGGAGTTTATGGAAAAAAAAATAATGTTGAATAGATTGAATAGGCTTTATAAAATAGAGCAAGTATGCATATTTGAAAGAAAGAACATAGATGTGTTCTTTTTTCTTTTGTCTCCCACAACAGATGAGGCTGAAAATTAATCCAAAAGATCTACGAATAGATACTAAACGAGCTAGTGGAGCTGGTGGCCAGCATGTCAATACCACAGATAGTGCTGTACGGATAGTTCATATTCCAACAGGTAGATTAATTTTTTCCTTTAGCACACAATCTTAAATTTATAACTACTCTCATAATTGAAATGCGTATTTTGCTTACCAAGAAATCTAAAATCTGCAAACATGGCCTCAGTTTGCACCAGGGGAGTTTCAGGTTAGACATTAGGAAGAATTTCTACATGGAAAGAGTGGTGAAGCATTGGAACAGGCTGCCCAGGGAAGCGTTGGAGTTATCGTCCCTCGCAGTGGTCACGAAACGTGTAGATGAAGCGCTTACAGACATGGTTTAGCCAGTATAGTGTTGAGGAGCTTACAGCTGGACTTGATAATACGAAAGGTCTTTTCCAACCATAACGACTCTATGATTCTATGATCTTTGTATGTTTCTGACTACCTGAATTTCAGTGTAAGAATTACCAAACAAAATAAACTATCTGCAAGAGGCCTGATGAAACAGCAGTTCACTTAAACTGTATATGAATGTAATTGATAGTGTCTGTATCTCCATGACACAAAATTACCAAAAAATTGACAAAAATTGTCTGCTTCTTTTTTTCTTAAGTATATGCCTAATTTAACTGAATGTCAGAAATCAAGACTGAAAAGTCCTGATACAGCTATCAAATATAGAATAATAATTTCCAAATCTTTCTTTTGCAATTTATCATTTTTTAACCTTTATAATACTTTACGAACCAAAATTAGACAAAAACAAACCATATTATGTGTTTAACTGCAGGTGAGACTATCGAGATAATAGTGCATCCTATTCATTATGAACCGAAATCCCCAAAATAATTACTGCTACAAATAAAATAGCTAAAATAGCCAGAAAAAAAAAAAAAAAAAAAAAAAAAAGGACATTTACAATACTTAGTGTCTGGAGCTTTCAGTTTTCTAGAAAACAGCTGTTTTATACAACTATTTTATTTTCCAGTGTGGATGACAGATCATTTTTGCATATACAGAAAGTCATAGTATTCTAATGGCAGTATTTTGTGCTCACCCCTTATTTGTAACTCTGACTACTACCTACTTCAGTAGAAAAGCTGTTCATTTTGCGTTGTACTCTAAAAGCATCCAAATAACTTCTATGAAAAAGTTGCACTTAAGCTATAACAAATCAAAAAAGAATAGAAGAGGTAGAATAGGTCAGGATCTGATGATGTGACTTCTCTTGATTAGTCTCTGAAGGAAAGATTGTTCTGTTTCCATCTTAAACTGTTCTTTTAGGTGCTATCTACCCCAGAGTCTGTTCTGCATTGTAACTTCTATTTGTCCTCTGGCTCCTTTCCCATACATTGCAGCTACAGTTAAGAGGCCCATTCCCAGAGCTCGGATTTAGAAAATACAGGTGGTATAAGATGCACCCTCAGATTAGAGCTATCATATCTTTTTTATTGCCATTTTTAAACCTTTTACTTCCTTTTGAGCAATCCGCAACAGCTACCTTGACTTTCATTGCTTTTTAGGTCGTCTTCTTCTCTACCACAAATATTAGGCTTTACAACCTCAAGGTAATCTTGAGTCCTCTTTACCTCCACGTATCCAGATTTTTACCACCCATTACTTCATATTTGTAGAAGACAATATTCTATACTTGTTGCATCACCTCAGTAAAATAGAAAGTAAACAATAGAATTGATAGAATTCTGTTTAAAATATTAAAATAGTAGTAATAATCTTAATGCAAAGATTTTGTGTTTATGCATTGGAATGATTCAGAGAACTTTTTACCCTAAATCCCTTGACATTTTCCTATTCCTTCTTTCCTCTTCATCTCCATTTCTATACAACTGTGCTCTTACTTCTTCAATTTCTGTCATATTAACTCTGTTCACAGGCTTTCATTTTGAGAGAAAAACTTGTTTGTAAACAACTATTTCATATACTCATATTATGTAAACTTATATAAGTATGCTGGAAGCTTACCAGAGGTACTCACAGTAAATCCAAATGGCTATTTACTCTGTACTATCTTTTTGCTGTATTTCTTTTCTGTCTTGTTTTCTTAGTTCTTTTTTGGTTGAAGTTTTTGGCAGGGAGAACCTTTTCTGAAGAACATATTGCCCATTTTTGTATAGTCTGATCATATTCCATATATTTATTGTCTAGTGCATAATATTGCTTCTTTACTCCTAATTTTACTTGAATTGTGATTGAAAGTTACTGAAGTTAAAATATTCTTCTGTCAGAAGATACAGTTAGGTCACCTCATGTAGATTTTATTTTGTTGTTACGTATCCAGATAGATTTCTTTTCTTATGGCTTACAAAAGCTATACAACTCAACACTCACCAGTCCTCCAAGCTCTATTGTTAGATATAAATAAGCTGGGACTTTTACATTCCCAGTCTGCAAAATATGTGTTGAAGAAAGAAGCTGTTTATTTTAATCTTTAATAAAACCTTATAGAATTTGTGAAATCCTTTTTGTATGTGTTACTATTAAGTGTTAAGTCTCATGATTTTTTTTTGCAGGGATCGTGTCTGAATGTCAACAAGAAAGGTCTCAAATAAGAAACAAAGAGAAGGCTATGCAAATGCTTTCTGCCAAACTATACAATCTCAAAATGGAAGAAGAAAACAAAAAGCGAAAAAGTGTCCGAAAGATTCAGGTAAGTTTCACTTTGCAAAGACATAACTCTGCATGTGTGTATATGTGTAACAAGTAACTTTTGTTTTACTGCAAGTAGGAAATGGAATTGTAGTGGAACAGGAGTCCAAAAAGGACTTGTATGAGACAAAGAAATAAAAATTACATTCTAGGTCAGCAATATAGATCAGCAGAATAAAAATTCTAGAAGCCTAGTGAAGCAAACTGGATTGGAGCATGAATAAACAGAACAGTATTAAAGAAAGATGTAGTAAAATTGTTCTTTTAAATACTTAACCAAAATTACTGTAAATAGTGAGCTGGTCTTAGTATTTTGTATGTTTATGAAAGGAAGAGAAAGATTTACATTCAGATGCTTAACTCATATTTCATTCTTTGTATAAAAAGAATGTGATCGTAAACTGCTTCTTTTTGTTTGATAGATTGGGACTAAAGGAAGATCGGAGAAGATCAGAACATACAACTTTCCACAGGACCGGATTACTGACCACAGGATAAGCAGATCCGTGCATCATATTGAATGCTTCATGTTAGGGGAAGACATGCTAGATGAAATGATACAATCCCTGAGAGAATATGCTGATTATGAATCTTTAATGGAAATAGTTTCAGAAAGTGAAAAAATAAATCCAAACTGAACCTTGCTCATTTTCAGACCATATTGCAAGAGATACAGGCACTTGTGTGCCAAAGAGCTTGTTGGAGCACTATCCAGAAGATGGAACTGCTTTTCAGGTTGTGAAAGGCAACATAATTTGTTTCTTCATAAACAGTTTTTTTACTTGCTGAGTAGAAGACTTTATATGAGACATTGTTGCTGCAGGAATAGACTTAAAAAGTAAATGTGACTGGTCCAGAAGTACTTGCAATTCTTACTTTCTCCATGGAGAAGATACTGATACACCACTCTCAAAAGGTAGGCAGAAAAAAAGTGAGCTATTTCTGGTCCCAGTTTTCATTCAAATGGTAGCTTGCCTGAGTTAACAAAAAATATTTTGTTTTGTTAGAGTCATTGAAAGATCACGATGAATGACTCTGCTACAGATCCAGTGATTTCACAAAGCAGATTTGTTAGGATCGCTTATGCACAGCATTGGAGAGGGAGTTCTTCAAAGTGCATCTCCTTCATGACCCTGTGGCACTTACTAAAAACACAAAGAATATTTCAGGAATATCCTCTTTTCCAACAGACAGGTTACATGAATTACGTTGGAAAAGAATATTTTTGTTCTTGAATCAAAAGTGAAATTAAACATTAAGATGATGTTTGGCTGTCTTGAAGGCTGATACAATTCTAGTCTCCATTTGGCTTCAGTTTTTCAATTTCTGTTTACATTTTTAATTGGCTCTCCAGTGTATTCATTTTCTAAAGATTACATGATATGAATGGCATCTTACTGTAGTGGATTCTTTTATTTAATAGCATCTTAAATCAATTGATTTAAAAGTAAAAGAAAGCAAAGCTTTTGCGTTTTTAATCTGCTGAAACATGTGTACATGTTTTTATCAGTGGATAAATAAGAATTTTAACTTTTATTTTAGATTGTTTTACAATCACAATATATGTAATAGTGGAAAATCTGCAGCCTACATGCCACCTTATCCCATCATGCATTGTCTATATGCATACACATAGTATATTTTAAATAGAAATACCAATAAATACTCAGAACTAAAGGAAGAACTTTACCAGAAATAGCATTTACTTTTGAACTTCTCTTTAAATAAAACCAATAGAAAAATTAGAGTAAACAAAGTAAAGCAACAGGGTGTGCTACAGGTGGCAATATGCTTACAGAATAGCATCATTATAAAAACCCTGTATAGAATACAGTAAGGAGTTCAAATACAAAACTGATTATTATCAAGTTCATAGGTATCTTCTCTTAGATGTATTTAGTCTATATCTGGAACAAATGCCTGTGGGGAAAAAAAAAAAAAAGCAGAATCACTTATTACTCTTATCAGCTTTGTTTTCTAGGAAATACTGCATAGTAACTATGATTAAGTTCCAAATCTTTACAGTAAGGATGTATGAGATACACGTATTTCCTGTTGGTGTGAGACCTTAGGCATATATTTACTAGCAGGTTTATATACAAGTGCAACTGGCACATAAGGAAATAAAAATAAATGCTGATGCATTTTGTGTAAAATAATTAGGTATTCATTAGAGCAGAAGCTAGGACAGAAGTTTTTATCTCTATCAGACCACTGTTGTAACCAGAAAATGTTAGAGCACTTCTCACACTCCTCTTGGCTTTACTAATAGCCAATTTATCTTACACTAGTTGATGAAAGGAGCATGAGATGTCTTCATTCTAACTTTATATTACCCCCGGCAAATACGGGATATCACCAACATCTACTGCACAGAATACAGTAGCGTCTCTGTCTCCCTAGACATTATGCGTGGCTCCACTGGTGGGCTTGCTGGCCGCCTTCTGCTGCACTCAGAGCCTCCCCGTTCTTGTTTGTCCCTTGAACAAACACAAGATGCCACATCACATAGCAAGTGAGCACTGTGAGAAAAGCCAGGCACTGCCAGGTGATCTGGCAGGAGGCTTACAGAGGAATCCCAAACCTCTCTTGTGACAGTGGTATACAGACCCCCATCTTATGTAGATAAGATGGACTTCTTTGCCGTAAGATGTCCTGTGCACCCAGCCCTGGGACCTTACAGTCAGCAGTACCTCCTGGCAAACTTTACTGCTTAAGGACTTGAAGTCTCCTTTTTTGCTCTATATTCATCTTGTTTTCTCGTGAAGCCTGTGGCTTGACAAGTTACAGTACCTTTCTGAACTGCAAGGAGAAGGTATATTTAGGTGTGCTGGGACACCCCCGCTTGCATTTGGTTTGCTTAGCTTCCAGAAAATTTGCCCCCTTGATTTGCCAAGGGCTAATGTTGGTTATACTTAAATAAGCCTGAACTCATAATTTCTTCTGCCCTGTTACCCCTGCCCACCGTTAAACCTGCATCTTGGTAGGCCGTTTCCGAACCGAGGGCGGGCACTTGGTGGGCCAGGCGCAGCTGCAGGAACACGCGCCACGGCGCACGTTGTCCCCAGCAGCTTTGTAAAATAGGGGGGCGCGCCCTGGGGCGGCGCCTGCGAGGAGACAGCGCCATTCCTTGTTCCCCTCTGTGGGGGCCGCGGCGCGGGGCTCTCTTCTTGCTCTCGGCGCGGTGCG
>VZSV01000362.1:183410-206428 GCA_013398735.1 Nothocercus julius | reverse complement strand
TTCAAGACCCCCTTGGACGCAGTCCTGAGCCACCTGCTGTAGGTGACCCTGCGTGTGCAGGGGGGCTGGACTAGATGATCTCTAGAGGTCCCTTCCAACCTTAAGCATTCTATGATTCTATGATTCTATGAAGTCTGTGCATTGCTCACATGTCCCTACCGTTCCTTATGGCACAGAAATTTAAACTCTGATAGGGAAAGACCGTGTTTCGGGGTAAAGCTGATGTAAGAAGATGTATGTTAATGGCAAGTAAATTAGTAAGAATACTGCAGGAGTTACAGGCTTGCAGCATGCGTTTTAGAGCATTTTGGAAAAGCAGGCAGTTAATATTTGTTTTGATCTCCTGCCATCTCTTAAGAAGCAGTTCTAGACTCTTTATTTGTATGTGGTATACAAATGTAAGGCCTCAGTTGGGCCAAGTGGAGCCTGAAATCCCTCACCACAGACATGTCAGAGGAACATCTGTACAAATTTCTACAGGCTGCCAAGCCCGAATACTTTGATCCTGTCCTGGAAGGGCCTCCTCTGCAGCTGAGATATCGATCTGCCTCCAAGTGTATTAGGCTCCCTGCTGCAACTTCTCTCAGTTGTGACCGTGACTCCTGTGAAGCAGATCTCTTCTTGTGAAGTAAAATAGTACCCAAAACCAAAGGCAATAAGAGTCTGCAGCGATCTGATTGTCAAAACTTTCTGCAAATAAATTATTTATTTGGCACTTTTTTTTCACTGACAAGTTGAGGTATTGGTATGAGCTTTTGAAGATGCTGTACACAACTGTGAATAGTTGAGTAATATGCTTTTAAATATTTCTATTTATAGTTTCATGTCAGTACTCATGTCCTTAAGTTTTCTCAGCACTCTTGTAGGTAGATTATAACCTAAAGGGTGACTAGCTCAATGGGACAAGGCAACCTTCTGCTTTATTTCGTGTAGCTCAGCAGAAGAAGGGTTCTAGTAGTTTCCCTAGTAGTTTCAATCAAGAGGAAGATTTTCATTGTTCATGCAGACCACCTTTATCCTCACTGTAGCAAAGTTTTCACAGAGGTTCTGTTACAGGCAGTAACTGAGCATGTCTGTTTATATTTACTGGCCACTCTTGAATATGACTAATTTTAAAATGCTTTCAGATGCCCTGTCATACTATTGATACTGAAGCAAAGTAAAGCTCTTTGATTATTCTTTCCTATATTAATTTCATAAATTCTGGCAACCACAGTCCAAGGTACTGCTTGTGCATCTTTTTAAAAGTTAGAGCTTTTGTAGTCCTTCCATTGGAAATACTTGAAGAGAAAGGAGTTGTTATAATGTAGTAGATCATAATAAATATTGACTTGTAAGGCAGTTAATGCTTACTCTTGCTTCAGACTCCTTCAGAAAAAAAGGAGAGGAAAAACTCTATCCCTTTCTTCTTTTAGTCAGGATTTAACAGAAATTATTGGAGGATCTATGCAGAAAACACATTTACTGAATGCTGAGGGTATATAAGCTTGTAGCCAAAAATGGTGAAAGAAGAAAAAATGCATATCATACTTTTATTTCTCATAAAGAACATGCAAGCTAAAATAAACTGGAGTGCCTTTCATATTCTAACCTGTGCTCCTAATGTTACAAGGAAGATACATGTTGTTGCTATTATGTGTCTTGCAATAACTGGGGAAGTATTTAATCCAATAAAATACAAATTAGCTGCTCAAAAATCCAAACCTTAAAATGATGTGCAAGTGTAAACATGGTATTCCTTTATAGGTCACCACCAATATCAGTTTCCCACTAGCAAGCCATATACTTGGTGGTAAAGATATGCAATTAAAGAATTAAAGAAATCAAAAGAAGTTACAACATGTATTTTGATCACCAATGTTCCAGGCCAGAAAATTAGACTCTAAATTAACAGAGCAGGTAGCACATCCAAAAGACTTCTCATTAAGCCTGCCCTTAAGGGCCCTGAAAGAAACACAGTGATGGACTGAGATACAAAACTGTGATCAAGAAATTGACCCATAAATCTTTGTAAGTTAAGCCAGTAATTGTGTTGCTGAAAAATGTGAAGAACTGGATTCTTGCTGTTGATAAAATGCCCTCAATGCCATTGTATATGAATTTGGGCTAGAGATGCTGCAGTATTCGTCGTCATATCAGCTGCTGCAGAACAGCTATACTGAACTAGACTTCACTGCTTCTGTTTTCAATGTCCTTCTACTCTGGGTGTGTTTTCTAGGTAACAAATATTAATTGTGAGGAAGATAAAAAAGCAACAGTACTCTCTTTGCATTTAACCTGCATTACCCTCATTTATTCTAAATTCAGAGTAAAAATAGAATCTCTGTTTAAGTCAGAATTTAAATAATATGCAAGAAACATAGACTATCTTTCTAGTAGACCTGAGAGATAATAGGAAGAATTTAGATCAGGAACTAGAGTTCAACAACTAGACAACTAGTTCAACAACTAGTTGTTCAACTAGAGTTCAACAACTTGCTCTGTGAGACTTAACGTCTGTTTTTTAAAAATACTGTTCAGTTTTAGTAAATTTTGCTGCTTAATAACTCTTGATTTCCATTACCTTATTCCTGCAGTACTGATGACATATTTGAATGCTTTCAAGAATATTTCACTGTCTTTCAAGCTAAGACTCTCTAAGTCAGCAGATTTGACCCCTGCAAAGGTCCTCTTATTCAATGGCCTCTGGGGGACAACTACCAGGGAAAAAGACTACTTCACAGCAACACACATAAAAGTTTTGGTAAATCTTTTTTCAGCCCCTACAAAACGATCATGAAATGGAACAAAAAGTTGCAGCATAAGAGTTTGGCATTTGCTACTGTGGGTTTGCTAGAATGCTTGTGTCGCAAATATGACATGACTACACACTTGTGCTGTAAATATGATGTGACTTAAAACAGTCCTGAGACAATGCACCATATCTCAGTTCTTTCTTTACTAGTAAGTGACTGTCCAGGAGATTCTGTTTACTTATAAACAGATCTGATGCCAGATGCTTTTCATTCTTGCTGGCAGATTTGATGTAAAAGTATTAGAGTTCCTTTCATTAGATATTTGTCATGCATACCTATGTTGGCTCCTATTTCAGAGTAAATTCCAACACAGTGCTGGTATTGATTATCATTGATTTCCAAAGGTCATTTGAGAAAACATCAGAACTCAAGATGAGAAAATGTTGTCATATTTATCTATTTTATTGATTTATTCGTGAGTAATTTTTTTTAAAAAAAACATATTTTCTTGAGTTATTCTTTGTTTTATAATTGGCATTGTTTAATGATATATATTATAGCAGTGGAGTTATTTTAGAGAGTCTTTTAGTTTCTAGTGCTTCATGTGTTAATAAGAATGTAAAGCTATTGCCCATTATAGTCTTGCAGGCACCATCACCTGGATTCAAAGTTAATGAATCTTCCTTTTAATTCTAACCCCTCAACAGAGCCATGACCTTCTCCTCTCACAGTTTGGAAGAACAACAAGATTGGGGGTGGTTTAAACTATTGATGCACTTGTCCATGATGACATTGCTATATTATTAATTGCAGACACAGACTATGTGTGAATACTCATCCATTTACTTAAGGAAAAAGAAACACTTTTCAGGCTTTATGTAACAGAATCATGTTCTTAGCTCTTAAGTGCCCCAGCTTAGGCTTTTTAACTAGAGTGTGTACATAATTTGTCATGAAACAGTAATCACCATAGCAGAAATATGTATTACCCTATCAAGTTTTCCATAACATAGGCTACATTTTCAGTCTTAGCCCAAGTGCTCATGCAAACAACTCGCCTTAGTTTAGAGTCCAACCAAAGATGTTTAGCCTAAGTGATTCAGCTGTGTTATATGGGTAGACTAAGTGAGTGCTGGTAAAATAAAGGTGCTGGAGGAAACATTTATATGCACTGAGGAGAGAACAGTCCATGCTGGTAGGCCCTAACCTCCAAAAGAAGTCAGCTCTGTGCTGATTACCTATTGGCCGTGATCTCTATACCTTGTGCTAACTTTTAATTTGCACTCAGGAATTATTTGGGACATAACTAGCCGGCACAGGCTAAGGACAGGGCTGTCACCCAAGAGGTCAAGTTCCAGGGTCCAGGAATGCTGGCAGGTATCTTTTAATTTGCCCTATTGAGGTAGCTGTAGTGGACCACTATGACACTTTCAGGTGAAATGATAACATCTTATATGTTGATAGAACCTATATGTTGATAGAATATGTTGATAGTCCACAGTCTTAATTACAGTTATGACAGAGGCAGAATTTGTTAGGTAAGGTTGAAATCTTAAAGTAAAATTAAAGTCACAGGAAATCCCTGGAATCCAAGAAGTACAACAGAGAGGCCCAAACTGTAGTGTCAAGACATCTTCTGGCAGTCTGTAAAGGATAGCCTCATCATTTTCTGTTTTCCAATTACTGAATCCTATGCAAAAGACAGGTAAAATACATTATGCACTTTCCTAATGTTGCAAGCTATGTAAGTGCTTTCTGTAGCTGCTTAAAGCAGGATATACCTACTTGCTAGATAGATGGATTGTAGGAGCTTTAAAGATAACTATAGTGAATAAATTAGCATATATTTGTAGATCTGACCGATCGCTCAGAAAATGTGCACATCCAAATATTGTGGAGGAAAAGTACTGAAATGATACCTATTCTTAAGTAACTGAGCTTGAGTAGAAAGGACTCTATTCCACTTTGTTCCCAGCACATGGAAAGAAAGGTTTCTGTCCTGCACTGGAAGAAGGAAACAGAGATGTAAAAAAGGTTATTTTCCGTGATGGGATGCAAGGCAAAAAGACCTTTCTGCTCCTGAGTAATGTCAAAGAGGGAGGAAAGGAAATATCTTTTTTTTCTGGGCACCTGCTCTTGGCTAGGAAGGAAAGGAGAAGGCTCAGAGCTGAAAGAGTGGTTCCACTTGGTGAAATTTTCCTTGCATTACTCATGTGTGAGTGCAGCCCATCCTGTTCTGACCTAAAGATTTGGACTGATAATACAGTCTCTACATGTGAAAACACGGTGCATAAATTCCACGGTCTCTGAAGTTTGCTAGGGATTTACCTCTCAGCTGAAGCCTCTTATTTATGATGGTGAGACAGATTTCGCAGGCCTTGTAAATCAAAGCATCTATATGATTTACAGCATATAAAGATCCAGTCCAAATTGTGTGTAGGTAATTTCTGTTATATGAGAAGAATATCGGGGCCTGATTTTCTTGGGCTTTTTACCCGTATAATTTTGGAATAATCTCCATGAATATAAAGGCATTTTCTCATTATGAGTGAGAGGTGAATTAGCTGCAATATGTGCATTGAAAGATGCAAATGACAGGTCATGTTGTGCTACTTATGATCAAGTTTAAAACCCAGCAGGTGCGTATTTGAGTCCATGATAGTCATGTAAAATTGATTCTATCTTAGTGTTAGTTATATAACAGATTGTGGCTATGCACTATAAATTATGTTGATACCATTGTTTTAATGCTCTTGCAGAGGAAAATACTGAATATTCAGTTTAACCAATTACTCTAAAAGATTAAGAATATTATTGAAAGTGACAGGCTTTTTCAAGCAGAAAAGAAATGCAAGAAAAAACATGTGAAATTTTAAGGAATATGCTGAGATGTTATCTGTTTGATCAATTCAGCAAAGATCTGTCACCACACCTGCAAAAATTGTTATGAGATGGTTCCTTAACAATGCTGTATTTAAACCTGGTCTTCCCTTGAAAGATATTTTTCCAGGCATTGTACTGTTAACGGTAAAACATTTCTACCTATACACAGGAAAATTCTAAATTTTTCTGTAGTAGCACAGTCCAGCTCATGATGTGAAAGCTAGATGTAGACCTGGGATCCTCCTTCCTGTCTTATTACCTGCTGCACAAAGTGCTGCAGGCCTAGCAATCCACCCAGAAATCCTCCAACATTCTGGCATACTGAGACACTTGGAGGGGAAGCCTCTGTCCCCTTATTTATGTGGGAGGGCAGGCAGGAATGGAAGCATGTGTTATCTTGCTCCTCCATGTGCTCCACCGTGCAGAACTTCATGTGGAACAACTCAGCCCAGAAAGAGATCCCCAACTAGGATTTGGCTTTGGGGCTGATGGGGCAAGATTTCCATCTCCGCAATTTAATTCTATTTAATATGTATAACCAATATTTTGGGAGAAAGACACTTGTAAGGTTGTCTGTAAAGATTTTTGTGAAATACTGGCTTGAGAAATAAAACTTGTGAAAAGGCAGAGGGGAAGGCTAAAATAAAACTAATGGCCATTTATTAGTCATTTGTGAAAGGTGTGGGACATCTTGTCTGTTAAGTGGTGATAATGATGCAGTGAAAGTAGTGACTCAGACATGACTCCTCTCAAAAGAGTGCAGCTGTTTGCTACGCTTCTAGCTGTCCTCTCCTTCTCAGTTTCTGGGAAATGTTCACCTAAAGAAGCAGTGGATTTGACCATGCAACCCAAAATAGAAGCCTGGAGGCTGGGGAAGAAAAGGAGGTTGTCAAGATTGTCTCTTTATTTTATTTCTATCTTTCCTCCCAGTAGTAACTCCCTCAGGTGATCGTAGGAAAAAAGGCAGAAAAGAGGTTTCTATGCAAGGCAGCCTTTGGTATCAGGTTCTCCCCTGGGGCCTTTCTGGGAAATGCGGGCGCTTTCCTTACCCACAATCTGATGTAGCTGATGACCTGGGAGGGAGGAGGCTGAGCTGCTTATTCAAACAGAGGATGTCTTAATAGCCCCAGGAATTTATGCCCAACAGCAAGACTTGGTGGCCCCTGATTGTTTTAGACCACTTTGATTAACTATAAAGTGGAGTCAACTTTGAAATACCACAGGCAGCTTTTGAAAATCCTTGAGGTGGAAAAGAAGATGGGAGTACAGGAAGAGCTGCTTTTCTTGACAGATAAGGAAGACAATAGGGAGGCATATGGCATTGCATCACTTGTAAACTTTTTATAGTGAAAGATAGACTGGTAAGAGGCTCTAGTCCTGAAATAGGCCGTCTACCAGCTGATGGCTGTGGCTTCTTGGAGTCCACGAAATCAACACTGATTTTGACCTCACGCAGGTTGTTTCTGTTGAGGACTTCCTGGGAAGTCTTCCTCTTATGTATGTCTGTCTTACGGTTTTATTTTATTTATTATTGTTTTAGCAAATGAGGTTAGTGAATAAATAGCAGCTGCACTCTAGTAGGATCCATTTTTTTTCGTGCTTGAAATCCATTTTCAATCCTATTTAGGTTGTAAAATTTTGGGGCCTGAATATTCCTTTCTATTCAGCACATTTTGTGGTACTGGAGGAAAATCTGTAGCTTATTTGGTAAGTTGTCTTTAGTGGTGAAACAGATCTGTTGATAAAAGAGTGTGTCTTTTTTTTTTTTTTTTAACCATTCAGCCGGTTCCTAAAAAGTATTGTATCTGCTTATACCTTTCACAAAATGTTGATAAATAGTTTTAGTCTTGCTGAGGGCACAAAACCTGCAGTTGCAGTATTTAGAGCTAGGCAGATATTTTCATTGTCATCATTTAATTTACCTCTGCATTTGAAAAGGATCTTTCAGACTGAGGTACTGCAGTCACTAGTTTAGGAATGATGGCAACTGAGCTCAAAGTAGATGTGATTTTTTTTTTTTTTAATAGACTGCATTTTTCTAGATGATTTTCACTGTAACCCTTGAATGATGCCGATTAAACCTCCTTAACCGTCTGGGGAAAACTGGCAATGTGCTGTGCACAGGAAAACTCCCTTGCAAGACCTGGCATGGCCTGCACCATAGGCTGGAAAAGTTCTAGATGGTGATCAAGTTGGTGTGGACATGGACAACCTAGAAGGGCCTGCAGATTTAGCAGGGGACCATTACATCATTGAAACTACAATAAACTTCATTTTCCCCCCAGGAATTCCACACTTGAAGGAATGAAAATATTAATGTTATCTAAATCTTTCACTTCCTAGCTCATGCTTATATAAATACCTTTTTTTTTTTGTTACATTCTTTAATGGATACGTCTTGAGTTTGTATTAAATTTGTGTTTTTAAAGCACTATATAATCTTCCTAATCTTCCTAATCTTGTAACCTATTTACAGTGCACAAGTAAAGAATCATAAGCAAGACTTAAAATCAGCTTACATCTTACTGCAAACTATTCACAGAACAAGGATTGTAATGCAGGAACTCTTGACTCCCGTCCTCATCATAGCTCACTCATTATTAACATAGCTCACTCCATTCTCTTGATTTCTGTCTTTTTTTTTTTCTTTTTTTTTTTTTCCTAGAGACAAAAACACTATTGTGTAAGCACTCCGAAGCTTTATGTGTGTACCTTTAAGCCCTTACGAAGCCTGAATCAAGCCATGAAAAACAAAATTATTCCTTATACTGGAAGATAGTTCTCCATGCCCTCTAAATTTCTCAAATGTTTCAATCATTTTGATGATCAAAAGGCTTAAAAATTGCTCAGCTAATGTATTCTGGATTTTTAGTAAGAGAGTAGAAAATAAAATAATTATCAAGAAATGAGATCATTTCCTACTCTGAAACCCTTTGTTTCACCAATTGTTTCACTGACTCTGCTTCTAACTTCATGAGCAAAGTTTTAACCATTACATAAGCTGAAACTTCAGGTAAATAAGTTTTAGCTGGAGGAAGATGAAATTTAGCTAAAGTTTACTTAAAACAGTATTATGGATAGACTAGAATGATATCCTGGTGAATAGCAAATAATACTCATTAAAATATTTAAAATCAACCTTTGTTCAAAATGAGAAAAGATAAATTCTCTATTATTTTACCAGTCCATCATTTTTAACTTCAGTAAGTTATTCTATTTTGCAGTTACCTAAATGTGGAGAGACTCAGGCCTCTAATATTCCTTGAGTCTTTCCTTTCTAATTCTCAATTCTGACATTATTTTTCAGTCGATATTCAGTGGATATTTCAGTGTATATTGAGGATGAGGGAGTTCTGTTGCAGTGTTTGAAGAATTCTGTCTAACCTCTGTTCTTTGTCTGGAGCTTGTTGAGTGCAGGTCTGCAATGTCAAACATCTTTGATTTGATTTGGCCTGGACCAGATGTCAACAAATTGGAATTTAATGTTGTTGAGACAGATGACATGGTAGGAAGTATAAAGAGATTCATTACAAATTAGAATTAAAGAAAACATTCAGAGGGAGTTGTGCAATTTTTATTCACCACAACTTAGATCAATTAAAAAAAAATCAGAAATTCAATTTTTCTCTTTTTCCTTAGGAAGACGTGAATAGAAATTTAGGACTTCCGTCGTGATGCAACAGTATGTATCGTTTTTCAGATGGACTCACATTTTTTTCAAGGAGCAGTTCCTGGAATGTATTATGATAGTCTTCCCTGGACTTTTTAAAGCTTACACACCCTGATATTTGTGGCAGAAGATTAGTCAGAAACTCAACGAGATGCCCAGTGTTAGGCAGGAAAAAAAGATGTTTTACAGAGTTTCAGACTTATCTACAGTAGTATAAGTGTACAAATACTGCATTGGTCTTGTTGAAACCAGGAAACACACAGCATTGGCTGTTTATATGTACAAGTGATTGAAAAACAAACAAGGCAACACTGAGGTGTCTAATACTGTGTCTAATACAGTGTGGGTTTTTTGTTTGTTTTGTGATGGCGTGGAGAGTTTTCTTTTGAGCATCCTCTCTGGAGCTGGCTAGTGACTTGTCACCTTCCCTTGGATCTTCTTTGCTGCTGGGCACAGCCATCTCACAGGCGTGTGGAGAGATAGCTTTCCATGCAGACCAGCTTCTGCCTCCATACTCAGGAAAGTCCTTTTTCTCCAGAAGCTCCATGGTGGCACAGTGTCCTCTCTCACCAGCTTTGGCTTATCAGTTTGTCTGTCTTGTATCTCAGAGCCTCTTGTCTTCTGCCCACCAGTTCCTCCTGAAGATTTTCTTCATGAGAGTAGATAGTTTGGCTTTCAGGGTAATGGTTGTAATGGATTGCAGTAATGATAAGTAAGACATTACAGTGACAGGTTAAAAGGAATAATTGTTCCAAATTGGTTTTCTTTTTCTATCCCTTCTACTTTTACAAATGTAAACATAATTTATTTTTATTGATCCTTTCTGCAAACAGATGCTTCTTTTTGGGGGTTAGAGAAAATGTATTTTTTCCAGTCTTATTGTGTCCCAATTTCATATTCTACTGTTTAAATATTTCCATTTTTTTTCTGATAGATTGCTCACAGCTCAGTTTGCATTATAACTGTGTACTGCAAAATAAACCAAGGTTCAAATGCATTTTTTTTTTCTCCAAATTCAAAACTGAATCATATGGCAGACTAACTTTACAAGAATTTCAGAAATTCATAGAATTATCCATAGTGTTTCCCATTGTTCCTGACTAATATAAGAAATATTGCTTCTATAATTTGAAGAGGTCTTCACAGAGGCACTTCCTGATGTGTCTGCAAGAAAATAATGTAGCTGAAACAGAACTTAATTCTGCCTTTTTTCTTTCAAATGACTGAAAAAATAAAAGCCCTTGGTCAATTATACATATATCTTCTCCTGAGCTTTTATCTTCTTGTTTTAACTAAAATATACAAAGCAGTTGATAAATCCTTGAAGAATTTTGTTAAGAAGAGAAAGCTGTCTAACTGTAGTATACACTAGCAAGTTTTTACATTAAATAAGGATAGGTAAGATTTAAAAAGCCATACAAATCTGCTTAGTAAGAGTTGTTTTCTCTCTACAGTCACTCAGATTAGGTCCTCTGCTTTTTAGAAATTCAAATCTGCCTTGAGAATGACCTTAGGAATTATTCAGACTAGTAAAAGCACCTATTAAGTGTACCTACCCTTGTAGAATCCAATAAAGATTGACTTCTCATGAGATAGTGACAAAATTATAATTTCTGAAATTAAACCCCATGTAGTATATTAAACCCATCACTACAAGGCGTTTAATACAACTTTTAAAATGGGGAGAAAGGAAATTAAAGTCACGTAAACTGTAACAGAAGTGTCTCTCTAGGCATGATTAATTTTCTAGGTGCTTTTTGATATTACTTAAATCATATCCTGTCAATATTAAAGTGCAACAGCACCACAATTTTGCTTGCCAAGCAAACTCAAGCTTCAATTCTTCTTTGTAACAAACTCTTTTCTCTTTACCCACCTCCTCTACTTCCTATATTTTAGAGTAAAATATAAGCTTTTATTATTGTTGTTGTTAGTTCCAGTGCCTGAAAGAACAAACAGGAGAGAAAACAGCAGAGAAGGTAAGACAAATAAAGAGACAGCAAGTTATATGTGAGGTTTTATATATATTCCAGAAGGGGGTATGGCTAAGCAACAGAAAGGAGGAATACATGGCAGTTGAATACCTTTGAGATACACAAGTTTATTAATTCACACCATGCTAGAGGAAAGAATTTCAGAGCCAACTTCTACCTATAAGATCACAGAACAGTTGGACTAAGACTTAGTCTACCCCGCTGCCCCAAGGGAGGACCATTATTTAGATATTGTTCCTGACAAACATTCCCTAATTCTTCTACTAATGGAGATTGTACAGCCTTTTGGGCAAGTTGTTTTGCTGCTTCACTCTTCTTACCTCTACAGAAATTTCCCTAGTGTCTTATCTGATCCTATTACTACAATTTAAGCTATTCTCGTTCACTATTGTGGTAAAGGACAGACTATTCTCTTCTTCTTTATAGGAGCCCTGTAAGCATTTGAAGAAGATAGTCACGTCCCTGTGCCATCTTCTCATTCGTGTAAACAGCCCTTGCGGGTTTAACTTCCCTTTGTGCACCATTTTCTAGACAGCTGATCATTCTTATTGTTTTTCTGCAGATCTACATCTTTCACAGGATGAGTTGCTCACAGTCAGATGTTCTGCTCTGCTTGTGCAGAATCAGGAACTGATAAGTTTTGCCTGAAGTTGGAAACCATGCTTCAGCAACCACTGTTAACAAGGGAGCAGAAGCATTTCTTTACAATCTTGAAAGTCTGCTCCTCTTTAATACATCCTAGATGATATGATATTGGTCTCTTTGGCATCAATATGATCTTGTTGACTTGAATTCAGCTCTCACCTCATCTAATCTGCACTTCCTTTTCTGGGAGCATGTAAGTCCACAGAATAATGCAGATTGTAAGGGAGCATAAGTCTCTAGTCCAAACTCCTGCTCAACGTGCAGTCAGCAGTGAGCTCAGACCAGGTTACTCCAGGCTTTCTTGTTCCAGCTTCTGCCCATGGCTCTTGCCCGCCTGCTATGCACCTCCGTGAAGAGTCTGGCTCCAATTTGTGGAGTTCCCCTCATTGCTGGGACTGCTGTCAGCTCCCCCACAGTCATCTCTGCTTGAACCAGCCCTGCTCCCTCGGCCTCTCCTCATGGAACGACGTTCCAGCCCTCACCCTCTCAATAGTCCCCCACTAAAACTCCCCCATCTTGTACTGGGGGGTCCCAAAACCTGACGTGGTACTCTAGACACAGTGTAACAAGCGCTGAGTGATTGGGGATCACGTCTCTGACCTGGCAGCACTTCTGTTCATATAGCCCAGAATGCTGCTGGCCCTCTTTGTTTTTGCACTCCAAAGGCTCAGCTCTGTCTGCCAACGCTGGCAGGGCCTTCTCAGAACAGCAGCTCTCGCCAGGCATGATTTGCTGTCAGGGACTTGTCCTTCCCACATGCAGCACCTTGCACATGGCTTTGTTGCATCAATAGACCTACAGCCTGTGCAAATGTTCATGTGCACCTCTAAATGATTCTGTAATCAGAACCTCCTCCAGGGCTGCAGAGCATTGGTAGAACTGATTTATTCAAAGGTCTTTTCTGATGCTTATTGTTCTCTTTTTTTTTTTTTTTTTATTATTATTATTCTGTATAATAAAGAAGAAAAAAGAAAAAGAAAAGAAAGAAAAACACGACTACTGTGCTGTTTGAAGAATAGAAAACACATTTTCATGGAACTGAGCAGGTATCTGTTACATATTTTGGGCAACTTCCTCTCTTTGTCACCAAATATCCCTTTTCTTCTTCATACCTCTCATGTTGCTGAGATTCGGAAACAGAAATTTATGCAAGCATCTAATTTATTAATCCCTTTTACCATCAAATACCATCGCCATGGTATCTGAGCATTTCTCTGATTATTAAAGCTTATTATTGTTATGTTTCATCAGTGCCTGACAGGAAAAAAAAAAGAAAAAAAAAACATAGATAACTTCTTACAATCCAGGCTTTAATCTTCAGTCAGGATGCTAAAATAAGCTAACTCCCCATTACTCATCGTATGAAACAACATTGTGAACTAAATAATGGTACTTCAGTGCTCAAACCTTTATGTAGTGCTATCATAATTATATTGCTGGAACCTACAGAAGTACATACTTTCTTGCTCAAGGCAAGGAAAGCTTTAATCTTCAGTTACTACTTCCAGTGTTTGTTGTCTTCATGCTTATTCTACAAAGTACACCGGGTCATTCCAGCTGCTAAATCATTTTTCTTTACTTTCTAGTTAAAATATATTCTTGCTTTGCTATTCATAAGCATTCTCTTTTAAAGAGATATACTTTTGTAGAATGAATGTAAATTTTGAGCATTTTTAAATAGTTGACCTTTATCCCCATAAATTAGTTTAAACTTGCTCTTACGGGATCTACTTTGAGTATGAAGCTGAACTAAATGGGCTCTGGAGGTCCCTTCCAACTTATATGATTCTATTCTGCTGATAAAATGTGTCTCCTAGTAGAGAAGTAATCTCTACTTTCTCCTACTTTTGTAGGAAATTTCACTGTATTTTCATCTTCCAGAATTCATATAAATCTCTGTAGTAATAGAGGGATAAATTGCATTCTTTGATATATAAAATTCATATTGGAAAATACAAATGTAGAAAAGTGGATGAACTTGTTCCGGAGCTTAGCAGAAGTGCTTATAGTGGATCAGAAACACTGACTGCTTTATGATGACTCCAGCTCATGATGACTACACAAAGTAGTTATCATTATTAATTATTAATTATATTCTAATTCTATTCTATTATATTCTTTGATAAAGAATATGTTGTGGAAGAATGACTAGTGTCTTGAACCTATGTCTGATTTGTAAAAACAGTACAAAACAGACACCTATAGAGGTGACATTTCTGAAATTATGGATACGTATATAGAGGCTTCCAGTAGTCGAATGTCATTTGTTCCCAATATGTGCCTAACTCTTGGAGAAGATTGTGTGCCATATAGAATAGCTGACTTCTGTTGTTAAAGCTGGACTTGAAAATTCCTGACACAGTTCAAGTCCAGAGAAAGCTTCTCAAGGTTAAAAAAAACTCTGATAACAGATTTGAAGAGGATTTTCTATATTGTCCTCTTTCGTAGGTTTTATTCTATGTGCAGTTGTAGCTCCAAAACTACATTTCGGTGTAAAATAATGCTAACATGAAATGATGGTTGTTGGTTTAAAACTGAAAGTCTTTTTCATATTGGAATCCTTTCAGCAATTTTTAATTACTGAAAGCTTCAGTACACTTTCATAAAATATTTGATAGCATTCTACAAAGGAGGTAATAAAAATTAATTCTCTTTTTTTTGATATAATATTTGCAAACTACAACTGACGAAGTAGAAGCTCTTTCTTCTGAATCATAAAAAAGTAAAAAGATGTATAGATACAGACCTTCACATTTGTTCTCCTTTGGACAATTAAACAAATATGGCTAGCTGCTGGGAACAAATAGATTCTTAAATTTTGATTTAAAATGCAAGAGGAAGATAAAAAATTAACATCTAATGTTAGTAGGTTAAATCTCTGTTGTCCTTAGTAGGCAGAGACCTGCAAGTTCAAGTGCTGTTGCAACAAAAAGTAAAGAGAACTTTTCACAGATTTGTCTCAGAATATGCTTCTTTCATCATTCCTCTCCTCTGTCATGCCAAAAGAATAGCATTCTGAATACTGATGTGTTTCACCGAGTGCTGTATCAGTTCCTTAAAGAATTATTCTAATTGTGCTTTGCTGAAGGCAGGAGGCACAACAGCTTTTTCAGGGATGAGTTTCAGTAAGATGATGTATGTCCATTCTACAGGAGACTGTCTGGGTCAGGCTACCCAGTACCCAGTACCCAGTAATGGGACAAGCTTCCCTGACTGAAGGGTGCATATGCTGACTAATACCAGACGACTTATATCTACCTCTGTGTGCTTGGAGAGGCATTTTGAAGCATTCTGCCCAAACCTCTCACAGTTGTGCTTTTTTAATTCCTCTTCTACTTTCATTTAGTGGAACTTAGAGCAAAGATTAGAAGAAAATAATGGTAGAATGTGACTTTAGGTGCACACAAGTTAATGGGATCTCAGCTGCACGTCTATGTTTGCCACTACTTTTTAAATGATTATATTTTGTCACTGCTTCTAATGGGCTAAATGGGCTAAATTTCAGAGGATAGTGTCACTTTATTAGTTAACGGATAACTTGGGTGATTGGGTGAGAATACGGAGCTAGTTTGATGAACCTGAAATATAAAAATCACAAGAAAAATAGACACTTAAAATAGTTCTTCAAATATTTCGTCAAATCAGGGATGAAAGAAATAAAAAATAGAAACAGAACAGCCTTTGGGACATCAGTGGGATCCATCAAAGTCTAATCATTATACAACTCTGGCATTTCACTTTAGTGTAGGGTGTGCCCCAAGCACTTCTGGTTGGTGGCTTGCTGACTAAATGTCAGTTTAACACAGTTTTCCTGTTTTTGTGAAAAACTCCTGTAGGGTCCCTGATCAGCTAACCAGTTTTATTACATCCCCAATGCCTCTAGTCAAGCATAAATGTTAGCTCTATATGCAGCTGCCTTTTTTTAGTTTCTCTTGTTTCTCTTTACTCGGTGACGTCAGGTTTTTAGAGACTGGAAGTCAAAGATCAGCTATTTTCGAATTGTGAACTATTGTTCTCTTGATTGTATTTGCAAACCATACTCCTGGGTGCGTGTCATTGATTTTATTACAGATAGCAACTATGCAAATGATTATTACAGCTGTTTTAAAATTATTGATTCTATTTTAAATATGATCCATGAATAAAATAACCCACTAAGAGCACAGGAAGTAGGATCAGTTTTGATCTTTTTTTTTTTTTTGTCATAAACACCAAGAAGCCAAGTAAAAGTTTATGACTTTTGCCGTGTTACATACTAGGGTGGGGAGAGACCAAGTAGCCAAATCTCATTTTAACTTGCAAGGAACATCCCTGGCCAAGATTGTGCTTATGTGACTGTTGTCTAGATAATTCCCTATGCAGAGCTCAAAAATGTTGAATTCTAAAGCTCTGAGACTATGTCTTTCTGTGAATTACAAAAGGTACAGAAACTCTATTTTTAGACAAATGTTATGGTAGAAGTTTGTTTTTCTGCAAGAGGTCAGGTCACCTAGTTCTGTTTGTAATTAACAAAAGTTAAACCTTCCCAATGCAAAATAGTGAATCTGTGATCATGGAAACCAGCAACCATAAGTTTTAATTTGTGATCTTGTACTCTCACCTGTAGTTAATGCTTGCTTAATATAAGAGAGTAAGTTTTAAAAAAGAGAAAGTAATATTTCTTTGAATCTCTTTGATTTAGTGGAAGTCAGATTCTTATAATTTTTTTATGCTGAGGTTTCTGCATATAAAATATAAATGAAAGCCGCTATTAAGATTCTGCCTTTTCTCTGCATCATAAGTGCTACTATTTTTAAATAATCATCCCTTAATGCATCACATGGTTCATTTTCATTAAATAAACATTTTAAGTGTGTAAAAGTCATATTCATTAATATTTTTGAAAAAAATCTAAGCCAATGGATGCGGTTCTCTATGAATAATTGATATCTGTTATATCTCCTGTTTCATATAAAGAACGAGTTAAATTAAAATTAAATAAAAAACTTCCTCATTTATTTTTTTCTATTTTAATCTTCGATTTATATTAGAATCATTCAAATGCATTTAGCCTTTGCCCTGTCTCCTCTTTTTTCTTTTCTCTAAGGCTCCAAAGACCTGTCAAACTGCAACCATCTACCACACCTTTGCTTCAGTCACCACTCACTATACATCCAACTTAAAGTCCAGCCACTGGACTTCTGTTTCACTAAGATACCAGAACACAGAAACCCAGGCTACTTTTCAGAGTGCATAGTTCTGTAAAACTTGCCTGTTGTGCAGTTTGTTGTCCATGCATCCAAACCTGCTGCATCCATAATTAGTAGAAAGGAAACTGGATTTGAAGGAATTGTCTCTAAGTTAATTTTATATATTTGTTTTCATTGCATTGCTAAATATATCCTTAATTCTCACTATGCACAACCCCCTTCATTAAGTATTTTTGTCCATTTTGGAATCCATAAGAAACCTTCTCCTTTTTATTTCATATCTCAGCTGACTGACAGGATTTGTTTCCCATCTCTGCATCTCTGAAATTACAGAAAGTTTTAAATTCTCTAGTTTGCTTCTTTTTCTTCAGGGGCTGCTATTATGTGTAACTGATGGCTTTTACTACCTGTGTCTCCTCAAACACGATATCATTCTCAAGACAAGAACCCTTCTTTCTATTTCTCTGTGATCCAGTCCTATCTGAAATGTAACAATCAAATCTTATTCGCTAGATTTCATCATTTTTCTACAATTAGTCTTTCTCCATAAAATCAATCCATAATAATGGCATTCAGCTTTGAAATGATGTACTGCACATTGATTATGTTGTACATGCACAGGGTTCATTTAGTTCTTTTTTATTTTTGATAAGTTCTATTCCAGACACGGAAAAACAGACTACTCTTTTTAGAATACCTATGATTTATTAAGCAGGAAAGGTACACATTTATGTGTAGAGACTAGGAACATACTTTTCATCAAGCCAAATGTGAGTCTGCTAAGGAATCTCTCTTTTACTCATTCTGTTGGAGTTGTATAGCTATGTTCGTGCATCATCTTGAAGGTCTTTTCTGACCATAAGGATTCTGTGATCTTTAAATAAATAAATAAATAGAAGTTAGGCGTTTTGGAGACAGCACCAGTCTTGGATGATTTATACTTGAATTCTAGTCTTCCTCCACCATCAGCCTTTCTGGATCTTTAAGCAAACTATTGTCTTCCTCCATTCTTCAGTATAGCATCTGTAAATGGAAATTGTGCTTTATAAGTTACTTGAAATTTACTGGCAGGAACAGCTGAGTAAAAAAAAATTCTATTCTTTAATCTTCATCTTGGTAGCATAGTTTGTCATATCTACCTCTTTTATCAAATGAAATCACTTTAAATGCTTTTCATGCCTGTTATTTTTTCAGAACCAGTGCTCCAAATTGAGAGTGAAATAGTGTCAGTCCTAGGTATACACAAGTGTTGCCTGAATTCGAAATAATTAAAGGACAATTTAGCAGATCGGATGAAGTAAATACAGTAAGCAAAGATGTATCATCTGTGATGAAATATAACCAATGGAAATATTACTCTTGGATTGCAGAGCTATTAGTGCATAGCCAGAAGTAATCAATATTTTAGCTGTGGCAATAGGTAAAAGAGGAAGATTTCATGGTCTCAGAGAGATTGAGGTATTAAAGCAAGCATATTGATTTTTTTGAAAAAGTGCATTTCATAAGTAAAAGACAAATATGATAAATATAGAATCGGATTTTTGAAATTCCTGTGTTGAGAAGTATGAATAGGTGTAGCTTGTCTTTCCTTTTGTCTTCCACTCACTTCTTGGCAGGAGAAAAATTTCTTGGCCTACACAAGGCACAGTGGCTTCTATCAACAAATTTGTTCTTCAGACAAGGAGCAGGATAGAAGATATGGGTTTCTAAACTGGGGAAAATGATGTTCCTAGGGATTGTGGAGTTCACTTGCTGTTGAGCCTTGTCTGCTGTCAGATTTTCCTCGGTGCATTAAATGATCATGACGGGGACTTTGTAAGCAGAATAAACATGTATGAGGAAGGAAGGATGATGGTGCCAAATGCAGTTGCAGAGAAGACCTCTTAATGGATTTCTTCAGGACTCAGGGTCCTGTTGTTTGGCAGTGTCTTTGCTGTAAGGCAATGCCATAAAACCCACCAAATGCTAGGGTTAAAAGGATGACATAAAGTCTCAGTAGCACACAGATAGATATAAAGCAGAAAACATTGTTTAAATTAGATTTTCAGCACATGAGATGTCAGGCATAATGTTTTCTCAAAGCTTAGCCTTTCATATCCAGGCTGCTCGTATACAAATATGTTTTTAGGCTATTTTGTAGTGGAGATCAAATAATTCTCTCTTTCCCATATCTGCTGGTCATACCCAGTTTATGAGCTGCCTGGCAGATTCACATTCTGCCCACCTAAATGTTACAGACTAGGAATGGTTTGTAGGGATATTTTTTTATATGCATGTCTGTATTAACTCTCTAGGATATTATAGCCAGGTTTCAACCAGAGATTTCAGTTATTAATTGAGCTCTGTGTCTTCTGAGCAGTAAGTTTTCATCTTTCCTCTAACATAAAATATGTACAAATTGTCAAACATTGTTGTTGTCTCATTAAATAAATGTCTATATCACCAGAGCAATTCTTGCCATAATACCTCCTTTCTTCATTCGTGAAACTAGATTACTGAGCAAAAAAAAAGATATGTAAAGCATAAGCCTAAAAATTGGTGAAATCGGAGACTGGATTTTGTCTACTTGTAAAAATTTTATCAGTTCTTACAAGTACATCTGTCACATGTATCTGTTGCGCACACAGGTTGCTTGCAAGGAATTTGCTAGCACAGTAGGCTAAAGAATGATTTGCAATAAATGGGAGCAGGTAGCTTCAGCTTCCAAGCTGCCTATTGAAGCCGTGGAACGTGTATTCTGCAGAATTCAAGAGTAGTTTGGAGCAACACTTTGCTGATTAGAAGCAAAGTGAAGGAAATTTTTTGCATGGTTATGGAGCAGTGCATTTCATAGAAGCCAATAACAACAAGAACGAAAATCAGAAAATTGCAGTGACAGTGGTATTAGCTTGTACACAAGAAAAAAACACTTTAATTCACCTAGTATGTAAACAGGGCCAATCAATCACTTTCCTTTGAAATCCCTCTAATTTCCCTGCCTAATTATTCCAAAAGAGTCAGACATTACTGTGAGATTGTTGCTACTATTTTTCTTTTGTTCTGGAGTTAGAACCATTACACATTTTTATTTCTTTTCTCATTTATGTCTATATTTCTAATGTGTATATGAGATTCTTGAAAATAACTTTTTCTCTTTTTTTTTTTTTTTCTCCAGGAGGACAGACAGACTCAAATTTCCCTGATACATGAATAGCAAATCTCAATGGAAGAGTGACTAGAAACTAGATTAGCAGCCCTGGGTTCTGAGATCACTTGTTTGTAATCTCTGCTCTGCTATGTGCAATGTACTTAGCTTCTCTATATTTTAATCTGACTATCAGATGCTTACTTACACTCAACCATTGCTTTACACTGCCTCATATTTATGCAGTGATTCAAATAAATGAAGCATGACTTGTTTTTACACTTGTTTTCCATTCCATAATTACAATTATTTTTATTTGTGTGTGTATATATACATTAATGTGAAATACTTCTTACATTATCCTCTCAGATTCTGGGGAAAATAACAGACAAAAAGTTGTTTCTAATCTTATTCAGAGTTTTTGGGGGAAGGTGGCTGTAAAATGTTTTCAACTCCTAGAAAACATTTTTTCTAGTTTACAAGAACATTTTAAAAATGCAGTTAGGCAAAAACCTTGTCTTGCTCCAAATCGAGTTTTTGCTTGTAGTAGGTCATGATCAGCTGTTCAGAAATATCATATCGTCTTGTTTATTTCATTGCTTCATTTTGAAACCTTTTCTGTCTTCACCTGGGATAATTCTGTATGGAATATCTGCGATATAAAAATCCTTTTTGCTCTCCTCCCTAAGGAACATCCGTACAAAGATCCAGGTAGTTTTCTTGTGTTCTTCTTCTGCAAATCTATCACTGACCCTAGTTAGCTCTTGCTTCTGACGTGCCTGGCAAAGTTTTATTCCTAATTTTCAGTCCTTGAGCAAGATGCTTCTCAAAAATATTTTTTTTAAGCCTTATTACATTTTTGCACTTAATTGACTGGATTAGATGCTTGTGTCTTCCACTCTTTGACAGATTCTGTCTAAACTTGGAAATATTCAGATGTAATACCACAGAATTTCTTAACAAAACTACATTTGAAGCTGATATGTTCTGAACATTAACTGTTATTCTCTCTGATACCCAATATATTTCTGTCCTGTTAAGGAGTGCATTTTATCTCCATTTTTTTAACAATCTTTCAGACATTTTATGTTAATGAAATCAAATGTGAAGACATAGATTGTAAACATGAAATTTAGTGATTTAAGGGTTCAAGTTTTAACATCAGATTCTGAAATTAAACCAATTTGTAGAACTAAGCTAGCAAACTATTCCAAATATGGAGTGTATCGACTTTATTGCAGACTGTTGAAATTAAAAAAAGAAAAAAGAAAGCCTCATCTGATCCATCTTTTTAAATAGTGTCTCATGTGTTCTTCCTATATCATGAAATGATTCAATACCTGCATTATGACTGGTGTCTGATCCTTTTTTGCTGACACCTGCTGCACCATGACGGCCACTGCTAGGCTGGTGTATTGGCAGCTCCATTTGCATCCCTCTTCATGAAGTAGTGGCCTCAGTATCTTATGTTATTCACAGGCACAGCTAAAGCATATGCTGCCAAGCTTTGGTTTCCTGATTCCTCCAGAGAAAACTTCACAGACTGGATCCAATCTGCAGATAATTTAAATAGTGGGAAGTCATAAGTTTAAAGACAGGCTATATTAATTAATTTATTACCAATTGCAATAATTCAATTATGGCAATATTTGTTTGGGTCTGTCATTGTAGTTACTTCCTTCTCTCCTTATTTTGATACAGATACAGATTATACAGAAATAGACACCTAGTTTAGTTGTTGTTAACCCTGTCCTGACACAGGAAATAAAGAAGGAAACCTTGGAACAGTTCTTTCATCTGTCTTCCAGTTCTTCTATGATTACTATCAAGCTTTCCCATATGAATGATATAGAAAGTGAGATAATTGACATGATTTGATGAACATTTCTGTATTCCAGAATCCAGATATTTTAGGGAAATAGATTATTCAGTAAATACTCTGTTAATGGCTGATTTTAAATATAATATTCAATGTTCAAACACCCAGATATTTTACTCCTTTTTATATTTAAAAGAATTGCTCCATAAGAAAGAATTACTAATGAGGACAGAGCAGATCATAACAACCTGTTATGTTCAGTGCTTGATTTTTGATTATCTTTGCACAGGAAGACTGTTTCATTTGAGTTTGCTCTCTTTTTCCCATTTTTTAAGGGTGGAATGCCCTTCATCTACCTTTATCTAAAAGTTAGGTATCTTAGTCGATCTGTTCATTTAACTAAAGTTTAAGTTATTCATCTAGCCATGCAAATTAATAGCAGAGAAAAGAGAGTAGATTCCTTAGAGAGAAAATTCTAAGTCAAGATGAACCTCCTTTTCAATATGTCTGCGTCTCTTCATTGATGGTAGAGGTAGTCTGAATGACTTAGTAAAATGCTTAAATTTTAGACTAAGATGCAGAAGCCCACTCTAAGATTTTGCTCATAATCTGGGATATCCCTGACTGCTTTGCAATTGAAATTGTATTTTTACCATCTCTCACTTTTCTCACATTGTATAAAATAATGTATGTACAATAATCATAGAGTCATAGAATCCTTAAGGTTGGAAGGGACCTCTAAGAGATCTAGTCAAACCCCCCCGCACACGCAGGGTCACCTACAGCAGGTGGCTCAGGACTGCGTCCAAGCGGGTTTGGAAGATCTCCAGAGAAGGAGCCTCCACAGCCTCTCTGGGCAGCCTGTGCCAGGGCTCTGTCACCCTCACTGGCAAGAATTTTTTCCTAAAGTTCCTGTGGAACTTTTGGTGTTTCAGTTTGTGGCCATTTCCTCTAGCTCT
>VZSV01000362.1:164129-182988 GCA_013398735.1 Nothocercus julius | reverse complement strand
GCTGCTCTCCAGCAGGTCAGTCCCCAGCCTGTACTGGTGACCGGGGTTATTTTTCCCCAAGTGCAGGACCTTGCCCTTGTCTTTGCTGAATTTCATAAGATTTCTCATTGCCCAGCTATCCAGTCTGTCCAGGTCCCTTTGGATGGCAGCGCAGCCCTCTGGGCTGTCAGCTCCTCCTCCCAGTTTGGGATCATCAGCAAACTTGATGAGGGGGTGCCCTTTCCCTTCATCCAGGTCATTGATGAGTAAATTCAATAGGACTGGATCGAGGAGTGACCCCTGGGGAACACTGATAACTACAGGCCTCCAACTAGACTCTGCACACAATCTTCTGAGCTAACAAAAAATAATGTATGTACAATAATCTTTGTACAATAATCTTCTTGCCCACTTTTTGGGCATCAACCTGACTTCACTAAACTTTCTGCCATTTTTCAAAGAGCTAAAGGACAAGACTTTTATTATAAGGTTTTATTATAAGCTTAAAAATTCCCAGTTAACTAAATCAAATAGCAGTTTATTTTACAAAATCTCAAACTGGGTGCTTTTAGAAACTGAAAGATCTAGAAAGTTTCTCCACAAAATGTTCAGTATCATAACCTAGCAGTAGTTAAAGAACCAGAGGGTAAGTTTTTCTCATGTTGCTAGCTGTGAATTGAGCATTTAGTTATAAAGAGGTAAATGTATTTTGTATATTAAAATGTAATGTACGTTGTGTCATATGAATAATGCTCTATTTGAAAAAAGGTTGATTCTACTATGCTGTGATTAATAACTCTGCTCTATTCCAGTTTATAAAAGTACTTGTTCTCTTAACTGGATGTGGTTACGGCATATATCTCATGTATTTTCCGTCTGTTTTTCTGTTTCACTTCTTTTCTTTGATGAAGTGCCTTTCATAAGCATGTAAGTATCTATTGAGTGAGATTTCCTGAAAAGCAGGCTTGGTAATGAAGTCTCTTTTTCCTTTCTAACTTGTGCAAAGTTGAAGCAGCTGAGAGAAGTTGTGGAAGGAGAGAACAGAGAAGGTGAAGAGCAGTAGATACTATTCCATTACAGAGATGCACCTTAGTTAGATGGCCACTTGAAAAAAGCTGGTAAAATTTATGTAAGCTTTTACCTGGCAGTATACATTTGGGAACTGCCTCTGGTAAGACCTGCAGCTGAATTCTGCTCTTTTACACCCTGCTGTTTATTTTCTTGTGTTTATGTGGCTGTAATCAGAATAACGCTGGTCACAGTAAAGCTAGTAGGTGTATTTCTGCTTATGTCTTTTTGGAAACTTCCTTGTGCCTGTTCTCCCCACGCTGCCCCCAGGGACTGCTGTACTGGTGAAAATGCTTGTCTTCAAGAGAGGGCAGCAAGCTTTCTGGTAAGGCTGCTAAATGAAGGGATTGATTTCACAGTCAGAGCGAAGTGGCACCTTTCTGGCAGCAGATGCACTGAATCATGTCTGCTACTCACGTACCTCTGCTGCTGTCCTGTAAGTTTTCTCTTGTGTGGACTCTGCCTCTCAGCTAGGTTTACTAGCTCCTGAATATCTGTAGAGCCTATTTCTGTGCTATGACACTTATTTTTGATGGATTTCAGGTACCCTGCCTCCAGACGAGTACCTCTGTTATGTCCCATAAGCTGAGCAGGATGTCATAAACCACTACCAACAACTTGGCGTAAATATAAATTCACACAAGAGGAACACACTTACTTCCTGTGCAGCTTTGTGACTCACTGCAGACAGGAGCTGCTTTCCCCAAACTTTCTGGAACAACTTTCTGTAATCAAGACACTGCTTGTGCAAGCTCAGGCAATACCTGCAATAAGAGTTTAATGGGCACAGACGCAGAAAAAAGAATACAATTAGTGAGACAAGGGGACTGAAACAGCAATTAATGTTGGAAAATCTAAGAGCTATATCGAACAGGCAAATTATCCCTCATACGTGCCTTCTACATGAATAGGAAAAGAATCAGAAAATCTTGCCACTTAACATAATATCTCTTCCAGACAATGGATAATTAATCATCCTCTTACCGTTTTTTAGATAGATGGAGCTGCAAATGAAATTTCATGCTCATTAAAGGAATTAGATCTTGAAAAAGCCCCACTTGACTCAACAAATTATGTGGAACAGTACATAGTTTTATTTCTCACATATAAAATGTAGTACTAAGAAACTGCCATGTAATTAGCACCTGTCTTTTCTTTGCCTGAACTCAATAACTCTGCTCTTTGTCTTACCTCTCTGTGTTTTTGATGTAGTGGAGATGTGCGGATCTTCCCGGAGAGATCTGTCAAATTGCTCCATATTCATTTTTTTTTGACATAAATGTCAAATTATTTTTGACAGGAGTGCAAATAGTAATGCCAAAAGAAAAAAAAAAAGGGTAAAGTGAAAAGGGTAAAAGAGAAAAAGTAAAAGTAGCCCTCTAGAATTTTCAGTCATGAATACAGTAACTTCATTCATTATGAGTAATATTCCAAGTGGTATGGGAAATTATTTGAAGGATTAAAAAGCAAAGTGCAGGGTTTCCTATTATTCCTGAATTACTTCCTATTGTCTCCAAATGTAATATTACTTAAATGGTAGCTTGTTTTTTCATTATGTTCAGGAAATATGATTCAACATTTATGCAATGTTTCTTGTAAATAGAAATGATAGTATACTTCTAGAAATAAAGGTGTTCAATATTAATCTCTGTATAACTGACTATCCAAGTGGGAAAGTAAATACAAATTCAAATGAAAAATACTTCTAATTAGTCAAAAATAAAAATAAGAAATCAGAAGACCTCTGTTCTGCAGACAGCACTGGGATAGAAATTGGAGAGATTAATTAAAAAAAAATACTTTCTGCATTCTGTTTAGTGTGCTATAGACAGAGGCTTCAGATAACAAGAAACTAAGAGCTCATCTTGGTGGCAAGCACAGGAACTCAGCAAAAGGCCCAGAAAATTACACAAAGTTTGCTGAGGGAAGTCAGTTGTTGACAAAATCATGCCCGGGCCATCGTAGCCAGGTAACAAGAGGTCAAAACAAACTCAAATGTGTTTCGACTGCTCTCATTTTATTTCTCATTTGACTTTGATTCGCTAGAGCAGGCCCAGGAAGAGCAGGTTGTTCAAAGACTCGTCCAGCTGCACTTTGACTAAGTCTGGGGATGGAGATGCCACAGCTTCTCTGGCAACCTGTGCTACTGTTTGATCGCCCATCTTCACAGTCAAATAAATAAATAGTCTTATATGGAGCTAGACTTTTGCATGTTCCCTCCTGTATCTGATGCCTTTTGCTCTTTCACAGCACATCTCTGAGATGAGCCTGGCTCAGTCTTCTCTGTACACTTCGATGAGGTTGCTGTAGACAGGAGGAATGTCTCCCCCCGCGTTTCTCTTCCTCCGGCTAAGCAAACTGCACCTGAGGAGGAATAACCCCAGACACCAGTACAGATCAGGGGTTGGCCTGCTGGAAAGCAGCTCCACGGAGAGAGATTTGGGAGTCCTGGTGGGCAACAAGTTACCCATGAGGCAGCAATGTGCCCTCGTGGCCAAGAAGGCCAATGGGATCCTGGGGTGCATTAGGAGGATCGTTGCCAGCAGGTCGAGGGAGGGGATCCTGCCCCTCTACTCAGCTCTAGTGAGGCCACACTTGGAGTACTGGGTGCAGTTCTGGGCTCCCCAGTACAAAGGGATGTGGAGCTTCTAGAGAGGGTCCAGCACAGGGCCACGAAGACAATTAAGGGACTGGAGCATCTACCGTATCAGGAAAGACTAAGTGAGCTGGATCTGTTTAGCCTAGAGAAGAGAAGATTGACAGGAGATCTGATCAACATGCACAAATGCCTGAGGGGAGAATCTAGGGAGGATGGGGCCAAACTCTTCTCCATGGTGGCCAGTGACAGGACAAGGGGTAATGGGTACAAGCTGAAACACAGGAAGTTCCATCTGCATGTGAGGAAGAACTTCTTTGCTGTGAGGGTGCCAGAGCCCTGGCACAGGCTGCCTAGAGAGGCTGTGGAGGCTTCTTGTCTGGAGATCTTCCAAACCTGCCTGGATGCCGCCCTGTGCCACATGCTTGAAGTGTCCTTGCTTGAGCAGTGGGTTTGGACTAGATGATCTCTAGAGGTCCCTTCCAACCTCAACCACTCTGTGATTCTGTGTGATTCTGTGAAAGGTTCAGTTGCGCTCTCAGAATGGAGGACTTCATATTATCAGAAAGCACCACCTACAACAGCACTGAAAAGTCTTCTCAAAACACTGGACTACACTCAGTGCTTGGCTCACAACACCTCTGCGAAACCAGGAACAGCTTGAAAACCAAGGGACTTAAGAGATGGTAAAATTAAATTTAGCTTCTCAGAGATGACACATTCAGGAGAGGCACCTTCTCAAGGCCATCTAAAGGCCTTCTCTGGAACTCATTAAATCCATCCTTCAGTGATCAAAGAATGGTCTGACTTACTAATCTTTAGCCTAATCTTACATTATTGGTTTTTATTTTCATGCTCTATGCTTCCGCATCAGGGCAAGATCTGGTCATGTACAAAGTTTATTTCATTTTTCTTTTCAGTGCCTGTTCTCATATGAAGGAAGCCTAGGTAGCCTGCTAAAATAGTTCTGCTCAGTCTAGGACAAGCCTCTGAGGGCAAAAGAGCAAACCTAAAACCTGTCTTTATAGGAGAGAGAGAGGAGGATTAGAAATAATAGACCAGAGAGCTTAACTTCAGTTTAGACTCTAATAATTCCTTAAGGTGTATTTTTTAAACACCCAAGAAATTAGCAAGTGGATGAGTAACAAACAGTTTGTTGAGAACAAAACATACTGTCTGAAATGTCTTCTCTATTGATGGCAAGCACTGAGTATAGAGAATAGTTTATGCTGTATATTTTGAACTTGCTGTGTTTTTTGAACTGCTTCCTATGATATTTTCATAAATAAAACAGAACAGAGAGGTCTTCATGAAATTGCTACTGTGCAGATGCACAAATGGTAAGGAAACCATGTTTAGAAGTTATTAACAATTCTTCCTTCTCTAGCATTACGTATTGGGTAGTGTTCTGCAGAGATCAGTCTTGTGCCCGGTTCTCATCAATGTTCTCATTAGTGACTTGAATCATTGAATAGGTAGTCAATGATTAAATAGGGTAGTGCGCTTATTAAATTTCCAATGACATCAAGTTGTGAGGGTCTGTAAACATATATGAGGACAGACTTTAAAAGACCTTGACAAATTAGAGAAATCATTTAAATAAATTAGATGCAATTCAGCAGAGACAGATGCAGAACACTAAGCTTAGATGACCAAACATTTCAAGATAAGGCATAATATGTGAAATGGCAATTCTGTAGAAAAAGATCAGACTAGACTTCTTGCTTAATATTGGACATCTAATATGCAGGCATCTATGTCTGAGTTCTTCATATTAGGATACCTTTCTAGTGACTGGGAAGGATTTTTTTTTTTTTCAGGTCACTTGACTTGCTTTAGAAATCAGATTAAGATACATTAGAAATGCATATATTTTTCAATGACTATCAAAGAAGCCTGGGACAGAAGCTCAGATATATATGCCCATGCTCTTGACAGACAAAAATAAATTAATTGTCAGAGAAGGAAAATTTGTCCTAAGCAAAATTAGGAGATGTCTCTCTATTTCAAATAGGTTAACTTAAAGCCAGTCACAGAGTAGGAAGCTCCAGATATAGATTTACCAGGACAAGTAGAGAGTATCATATGGTACTCTCCTTTATGCTCCTGCTTGTCTTCCTCTGACCACTGTTCAAATGCAGAATTAAGAAAAGGTTCCTATCCTGAAAATCTTTAAATCTGGGATAAGATAGTTGAAAAGCACATGCTCAAAAATATCAACAGGTCAACATGAGTCAAGAATTACCGTTCTGTTGTTGCACCACTGAACTTTGACTCCAATTCATCAAAGCACTTCAGAATTCTTTTAAGAAAAGTTTATGACCAGACATCTAGAACCCTCTATTCAGACTCTGTGAAGTCATGCAGGAGCCTGCTGAGTACCTTATTAGTTTTGACAAAATTCCTCAGAAAACCTTGTCCAAACATTAGCATAAGCAGCAAGTGGCCAGGTAAAAACACTGGAATCTAAAAGCTATAGCTATTTGAACAAGCATAGTATAACCTTTGTGCAAAATGTGTTCAGTTTTAGTTCTGTTCTATGTTTTTTTCAGCAACATAATGTCAGAGGAACTTTCTGCATCTTCTGTATATGGTTCTAGGCCTCAGAGTGCGTACTGCACAGAAGCCTTAGTCATAGTTTTTCACTCCCGAAAGTTTAAGGCTTCATTGTTTTAGCAAAAATGAAATGAGTAAAACACTGCAACTACAGCCAAAATGTCCACATCTTTCCATGGATTTTTCATGCAGTATCAGAGCTAGATTGATGGAATCTGGCAATGGTTGTTTGCATGTGTTATTTTGTCCGAGCAATAAATTGCTTTAAGAAAGAAAATACAGTCTTAAGAGAAATGAACAATGAAAACAGTCAAAAGCACAAGATTTCTTTCTTTATTCTAATAGTATTTAGTTTTTCAGGATTGAGCTTGCACTAAGCAGTCATATGGACCACAAGTCTGATACCCGCTGCCACTGTCTGCGTCAATCAAACGACAATGTTATTTCCATCAAATTTAATAGAGTTATGTGTCCCTGGACACTGGCTCTGAGAGCTGAACTGCCAGCAGCCTAAACTAAGAGAAGTTCAGTGACATTTGGATGAGTGTGATTCAGCACTTGTTTCTTGTTGAGGAAGAGGATGAGAGTGAATGTTTATGCATGCAAGGAGCTCTGTTCAGGGTCTGTAAACAATGAGAATCCCTATTTCATAAATGTTCTGTGACACTTTTATTGCAAAGTAGAAAACACAAGGATGTTCATAAACAGACAGATATGGATGTGGGCAAATATGCCTCCCAGAGGTGTAATAAGACTGGTAATGAGCAGAGAAGCTAACTTCCTTGTTCCTAAAGAGCACCTTTTACAGCAAAAACAGGTCTCACTCAGGTACTGTGGGAGATTCCTCCATGTTGAGGAATTCTCTGCCCCTTTCCCTAGAATGTTCAGTTTCTGGTCCTCATCCTCTCAGGTGTCTTCCCTGGTCAGCCTTTTACATCCTCTGTGTTTCCATCTCAGGTGTCTGTTGTGCCTCCTTAGCCCATGAGCCCAGTATTGCCATTGCCTCTTTATTGATGTATATTCTTGAGAGATTTGCTTTTGTTCCTGCAGTTTTCGTGTACTAATTCCTCATTAAAGGAAGAAATAATTAATAATCCTTTAGTTTCTTGGAAACAGCTTGGTAAAACTGCTGATCATACTAAGATGGTGGAAGTATGGATTTTGCTGAACTCAGCAAGGAGACCCACCACAGTCTCAACCTCATTCTTTCTAAAAGATAAAAATTAACCTTTTTTTTTTTTTATCTTAATTGTCAGTAGCAAAGTCTCCTTTTTTTTTTAATGTCGTTTCAGGTCAAAGAAAATATGCCTTTTTGATCTATCAAAATATTTTATTCTAGGTTTTTATACAAAAAAGTCTGAATAAAAATTCATAATGGAGTAATTTCTTCAGAAATTGCTTCTTCAGAAATTTACAGTTAAAAAAAAAAAAGTATTTTGTCATTTGGTTTCATTGCTACAAATTGGAGACTGGAATGATCTTACGAGCAATTGCATTCCAAGAAATAATTATCCTCATAGCCAAACCTCAGAATGGGATGTACATCAACTCTTTTTCTCTCCGGCTAAAGTCACCACCACTTTAGTGTGATATATCAAGTTCTTTGGAATTATTTGTACTTGTATACGAAGGACAGTGACTATAGAGGTTTTTGTTATTGTTGCTTGCACTGAAGAACAGCTTTAAAAGTCCTGTAAGTCTGATTTTTATCTATAGCAAACTCTACTTAGAGTTTGTATGTGCAGCTCTTATTTGCTGATGGACCTCCAGCCTTATTCTGCCATCTCTCTGTGGAATGTTATTTTATGCTGCTGTAGGGCTCTGTATTATAGGTAAAATGTCCTCTGATTCCTCAGTGGGGATCCTCTCCTGTGCCACAACCATTTATTCTAGAAGAACATTCACTACTGCTTGGCACAGATGCAGCATAAATATGCTCAGAGGAGAACCATTACAGTTTAGGCCCTTGATCTCGGATTCTCATTATGCAGTCCACCCTCTAATTCACTTGAGGACTTCCTTGATGTTAATTTGCACAATACTTCATTTTGCTAGCTGAATACACAGTATATCTCCTATCATTAAATAGAGGCAGATATATGAAACAAGCTTTTCTGTGGAAAGAATCTTATTTAAATTAGAATATTAACTTTGGCAAAACAAGGACTAAGTTAAAATTAGGTCTGTTTCTTTCTGGCAGCAAGTAGCCTTCTGATTAAGGTGTACAAAGGCCTCACTTTTCTTCTATAAATTTGGATAAGTCAAGAAGGTGAGACTATTCCATGGCATCCAAAAATCTTATATGCCTCAGACTTTGGAATATCTTCCTTGGCATCAAAACTGTTTTTTTTTTTTTTTTTTTCAAAAAATAGAGCTGATAAAGGAGCAGATGACTATTTCAAAATTAAGCAGTCTTTACATAGAATATTTAACTGGAAGAGCAAAGTGGCCCACTGTTCATACGTTTTGGGTGGGTTTGTCAATAATAAAGTTCATATGAAATAAGATGGCTTAAGCCTTCACAATCAATTTCCTAAGCTAAAAGTTGTACATAAAGTACAGACATTAAATTACTGCTAAGTTTAGAAGCAGCCTAATTTTTAATCTCCAGGGCTTTCAAAATGATCACTCTAATAGACTATCTAACCATAGTGCAATTACAGTGTTCATGGTGTCAGCATGGTATTTGATAGCTTTGTGATACTTTTTCTCTGAATGTGGACATAGCTATATAAGTATTATGTATTTTTTCTCCCATGTAATAAAGAAATATTTAGATGTATTTGCATCTTTTGTAAAGAAAATCAGTAAAGGGAGGATTTTGCTACACCTAGCTACATCCCAACATAGTTTAGTTTGTGGAGAATATTTTATGATTCTTCCAAAAAATGTGTCCTTAATTCGTGTGGCTGGTGAAAAATGATTGGCAGTAATTATACGGTATGCTTGCATAAAATCAGCTGCCACAGTTAGTGATAGTTCAAACTGTGAAGTGCTTATTTGTACTTCTAATTCTGATTTCACAGTTCATTGTTTTTACATGGCAGATAGTCTGATAATGGTTTCCACAGTAAAACTCTCCTCTGTGAGCTGGGATTAACAAGCTATGATAGCATGATGGTGGCTTCTTTCACTGTCCATCCCTGGGCTGCTCACTCCATTCTGTGTTTCTTATGATGAGTTCTGGATAAGTTTAATTCTAAAGTGGAAACATTTCCTAAAATAAAAGATGTAGTTATTCAGATATGGAGTAGCTATTTTACTCAAAAATCCAGCTTATTCACTTCTAAGAATTACATTTCTCTGTCACTCTTTGCTCACAATGGATTGCTAAAATAAAAGGTCTGAGATCTATCAACACTTTACATTGGAATAAATGCTGTTACAGGAAATAATAAACAGAGTTTTCGCTCAACTTGTGTTTTCCATCTTCTGTCTTTGTTCTATTTTTCATCTTTGTCATTAACTTAGCAGTCATTATATGCTTGTCTCTTTCCTGTACAAACCACATAAGATACTGTGTTGGATGTTCAGGTAAGATGCTGGATAGAGCTCTGTGACCAGCCTGGGCTCCTGTTTTCAGTTGAGAAATGCAAAAGGAAATCTGCATCACTACCCTGATGTTTCTCTCCCCCAGTAGTAACAAAACAACATGTGACATCTACTCTCCATGAACAGAACTGTTCTCATATGAATTATTTTGAAGGCATCTGTCATACTAGTCTTTGGGACAGGTGTGGAAGTTTTTTGTTTGTTTGTTTTATTTGGTACAAAACAGTGGCTCTGTAGGTAGCAAGCATGTTCTTTGACATGATTTTAAACAGTGCAGCAAGAAACTTTTCATCTATCTTTAATAGTAGAAAGATACAACATGAAACAATTTTTCGGAAATCTCTGTTTCATGTCTGAGCATGAAGTCCATGGTAGCTATTCTAATTGCCTTGCAGAATGCAGCAAATCTATAGCCCTAGGATCAGTAACCCTTCATCTTTTCACAGCTTTGAATTACCCAGTGGTTGAACATGTTAAATTCAAATGGCTGGATACTGTTCTCATTTATGCACCTTTTCTAGTCAGGCTTCCTAAGGAAATCTGGCAATCACCTCCTCTCTTTCCCCAATAACTTTTAAATATATTTCTCCTTTTCTTTTCTTTTCTTTTCTTTTCTTTTCTTTTCTTTTCTTTTCTTTTCTTTTCTTTTCTTTTCTTTTCTTTTCTTTTCTTTTCTTTTCTTTTCTTTTCTTTTCTTTTCTTTTCTTTTCTTTTCTGTCATTTTGGGTCGTACTTGACAATGTCTAACTATCTCAAAGCTATTCAGTTATTTTAAGTTTTGTGAAAGTAGGTGTCTATATGAGCCAACCATTTGACATACACCACAGTAAGGACTGTGGTGCCTGATGCTTTTCCAGCAAAATAAATAGACAGATCAATAAAGCAGGAGGGACTGCGTGGTTTTGGGGGGTCATAGCTGAAAGGCAAAATATTTTAGAGAAAATTGGAACTGAAAGATCCTAGAACACAGAGAGACTTGAGAGTGCTCATGAGAGGGCAGGAGTAGAGTTTGATTAGTTAGAGAAAATCTAAGAGCATTGCAAAATGTCTTAAGGGTGAATACCCTTAATGCAGTGGAAGACATAGCACACATCAGGATATTGGAGCAATGGAAGGAGAAGAGGAGGAAGAGCAGAGACTAAGTCCATTTAACTGGTCCTGCTACTTACAAAAAAAAGGAAAAAGACCATTTTTTTTTCTGTTTAACATGCTACAAATATTTTGAAACTACTCCAAGGAGATACTTTATGAAATCCAGTAAAAGTGATTTGTATCTTCAGTTATGGGAACCCGTATCACTTTCTACAGATGGAAATATTTCCTAAGTGGGAAAATCTCATGTACTTTTGATTGCTTGGTTAGCTTGGAAGTGAAGGAGGCATCATATTCTGTCTTCGCTCAGGAGAATGAGCAAATTTAACTCCTGCAGCCCTCTAAGATTATCCCTCCTGAATTAACCTATTCTGATATTCCTTTTTCTCCTGCAAATCTCTTGGCACATTTCACTTCCTCACCAACATTAAATCACTCATTGCCTTCTGGCTAGGGAATAGCTCATTCTAATTTACTTATTTCTAAAATTCACTTTTCATTTGGAACCACAAGCAGCATAATAAATCAAACTACCTACTTATTCTTTCCCTCTTATTGCTTTTATATACATTTTTTTCTCTTACTTTCCATTATCTGTGCATTTCCTTTGGGACAGAAATGGTCTTGTTAATTTTGCACTAGCGTCATAAACCTGATTCTGAACTTTGGAGAGCTAATCAAACTATCAAAAGGATAAATTAAGAGCCTTTATGAAGAGTCCTCCATGCAGGAAGTATTTAATCATTGCAAAGACTATTCTGAATTATGTAAATAGTTGCTATATTTTGATTTAGATTTACTATTGAAGCAAAACCCAACAGCCATTAGTTTGTGTTTTTCCAGCAGAAAAACAAATAAACAAACAAAAACAGCACACAGAGTTCATTCTACCTAAAATGAAATACAGCCTGTGCCTTGGATATTTTTAATCTGATTTTATTTATTATACTTGTCCACATTTGAAAAGAAAATACAATAAATAAACCTTTCATGTATTTTAGCATACTTTTGTAAAATTGTGAGTTTTTTTTTCTCTAAACTCTTCCCTAATTTCCACCCAGGATTCTTAAACCATTTCTCTTGTCCCAGAAGTATGTCTCTTGAAAGATAGCATTAAGAAAACTCATATTTTAAGTTCATTCCTATTTTCATTTTCTCATTTAAACTTAATTAGCTTTAGAGGTATTGATGTTCTATCCTCTCTCCTTTCTTAGAGCTGGAACAATATAAATGTGATAGTTCAGAATATTATCAAAGATGCTATGAAGTTCATGTTGTGAGAAAAGAGATAAAAAAGACTTGCTTTTCGCATGCCTGGTTTCCTACTCATTATAAATTGTCTCCTCCTGTTCTGCTTCTTGCTGTAGTTCTGTGACATGCTGCTAACCAGGACACCTGTGTGACAAAGTTGTCTTTACTGCTTGCAATACACTTGAATCCAGCAGTGGGAGATTGGAACTGTATGTTGATTCTCTGCCAGGACTGTACACCCAAGCTATCTGAAGAGGAGCCATCATTCCTTACCCATTTCTTAGAATTCATGAAACAAAGAACAAATTATTTATTTGGATGCACAGAGACTAAAGGAAGTTGTGTGTCGTTGCCCTCTACTTCCTCTGGTAAATTTTCAGAATTTTGTGTAAGTTAATGTTCTCTTCTTCTGGAATCTGCCTTCTGATACTTTCTTTTTTATGTGTCTGGATGCAGTGTGGGCCAGCTACCTCTGAGGTACCGGAGAGCCGGGAGCCAAGTGTGGCCTTGGCCAGTTGTGCCCTCAGCCAGTAGAACCGAGTAGAACTGGGTGCTGCCAGTAGGGTCCATCGTGGAGCCCAGGGTCAACTAGTGAGTCAGCCAGGGCCAGGCTCCAGCCAGGAGCAAAATGATATGGAGACAGGGACAGAGTTGGAGACAAGACTACAATGCAGGTTCAGGTCTAGGAGAGCAGTGACCCCCGGGTAGGACCAAGGACCATCCAGGAGACAGGGCCAGTGGCTGGGCTGGAGACAGAAAAACCAGCAGCGTCATCAGGCCAGGAACTGACACTCCCAGGCTGAGCTGTAATGGCACCTTGCCCATGAGCCTAGGGAGTAATTGAGTTCATTTCTCCTTTTCCATCCCACTCTCTCTCACTGAAACAAGAGCAACAACCTTCTCTAGACATGTACCTCAGTAAACATGTTATTATGAGCAGAGTATCACAGTAGAGGTTATCGAGCCACAGGGTCATGCGGGTTGGAAGGAAGCGCCAGACTCATCTTGACCAACTCCCGTTCAAAGCACCTCCAGGCAAAACATCCTGCAATAGGTAACTTAGTCCAGCTTCTTCCCAAAGCAAATACAGCTACAGCAAGTAGCTCAGGGCCTTGTTCTGAGTATCTCCAGAGATGGACATACCACATCTTCTCTTGCCACCATACCAGTGACCACCCACCAAGCTGCTCAAGGTAGCTGGAGCACAGGGCATGTGAGGAGAGGATGAGGCAGCTGGATTTGCTTAGTGAGAGGTAGAGAAACTCAGGGGGAGACATTCCTCCTGTCTACAGCAACCTCATCGAAGTGTACAGAGAAGACTGAGCCAGGCTCATCTCAGAGATGTGCTGTGAAAGAGCAAAAGGCATCAGATACAGGAGGGAACATGCAAAAGTCTAGCTCCATATAAGACTATTTATTTATTTGACTGTGAAGATGGGCGATCAAACAGTAGCACAGGTTGCCAGAGAAGCTGTGGCATCTCCATCCCCAGACTTAGTCAAAGTGCAGCTGGACGAGTCTTTGAACAACCTGCTCTTCCTGGGCCTGCTCTAGTGAATCAAAGTCAAATGAGAAATAAAATGAGAGCAGTCGAAACACATTTGAGTTTGTTTTGACCTCTTGTTACCTGGTTACGATGGCCCGGGCATGATTTTGTCAACAACTGACTTCCCTCAGCAAACTTTGTGTAATTTTCTGGGCCTTTTGCTGAGTTCCTGTGCTTGCCACCAAGATGAGCTCTTAGTTTCTTGTTATCCGAAGCCTCTGTCTATAGCACACTAAACAGAATGCAGAAAGTATTGTTTTTTTAATTAATCTCTCCAGTTTCTATCCCAGTGCTGTCTGCAGAACAGAGGTCTTATACTTTTGATTTCTTATTTTAGCTAATTGAAACACAGATATTTGCCATAAATTCATATTACAAATGATATATTCATATTATAATTCTGAAAATTTTATCTGATATATTATTAGCTCTGCTCAATTTGACAATGCAGTTTTATTTGTAAATCTTTTTCAGTCCTTATGCTTGTTCCTTAATGAGTAGTTTACTATTAAAAGAATGCAACCCTTTATTTTGCCTTCCCTTCCCTTGCCTTCTCCCAAAGGTTCATTACGATTATTCACAAGTATTTATTTGTGATATGTGCATAGGGTGTTTTTCCTTAGCACATTCTAATTTAGGTACTAGATGATGTGTTCACTACACAACTAGCTGCTTTTGTTGATTATGTTTGGATGTCCCTCCCAAAAAGAAAAAAAAAAAGAAAAAAAAAAAAAAAGGCAATCTTATAAAGCTCAAAATTGTAGAAATAAAATGAAGAAAGTAAATTTGAGAAAGTTTAAATTTTGAAAGAATGGAAAGCTTTCAACAATTTTGTTGTGCTTGACTTTTTCCCTCATAGTTTGGAAAAGATTAGTTTTTAATTCTAAGCAAACAGATAAATTAAGGCCTAGTTGTTGACTCGAGGTCATAAATGTTATCTAGTCAGAAGCCTCCTCAACCTCCTCCAGTTTAATTATTTTGATCTTTAGGATATATAATATAATCTATATTAATATAAGTCTAATTAAGAAATTCTGTTTGGCATCTTCCTATTGTTAGATTGGAAAATCAATTATTATATTCATTACCTTTGTTACATTGTCATTTACTTCTGAAGTGGCTCAGTTGCAATTCTGAGATTCATTGAATTTCTAGTGAGGTTCTATCACTGATGGCATAATTAATCTTGTTTTTTTGGTCACTTGTCCGAATAATACAATCCAAAGCTGATTTTAATAGCACTTCTATGAGGCTGAAAAATAGGTAACACAGAATAAAATTAAATTAATATTATTTGCTCTTTAATAATAGAGAAACATGAATCTGACACCTACATTGTTTCAACTTTGTTTCTATAATATATATTTGTATTTATATAATAAAGCTTGTTTAAATATCAGATTCTATCCACAGTTTTAAAGACTGCTGAGCTACGAACTTATGAGAAAGTAAATGACAAGCTTAGGGAGCTGGGGAGCTTGGTGCCATTTAAGCAGTCCTGAAGACTGAGAGTAAATGGCATGAGTATGATTTCAAATTTCTTTGATTATGCAGGAATTATTTTCTGGTGCTGCAGACACTTTTTTTCTTCTCCTGAGTAATTGTGTGTTCTTAAGGTGCTCCTAAATTCATCTTCAGCTAATGAAAATGTATTCATCGCAATGCATCTTAACCTGAACTTACAGCATTTTTGCACTCCCTGCTATGTTTTGTTCTCTTGGGTTATTTACAAAATAAGACAAATCACTTGCATTTTGAGGTTAATTTATAAATAAAAGTGATGTTTCAAAACTAAAATTATACTTCCAAAGCAAACTCTTATATTTTGAAAATGTTTCATGAATGTATGTTATCATATTTCCAGTAGTCTCCTATAAAATTAATATACTTAACTAATTAGTAGTTCTTGCTGATATTATTATGACTCATAATAACAATATGAGTCAGAACCTCTCAAGCTATTTCTATAAAAGACACCCACCGAGTCCCAAACCCACGTATATATAAGTAAAACCAGAATTGAATTAATCTTGGAGTATCTCCCACAGATCCTCATTATATTTCCCTTTCCCTTTCCCTTTCCCTTTCCCTTTCCCTTTCCCTTTCCCATCTCCTTCCTCTTCTCCTTCCCCTTCTTCTTCCCCTTCCCCTTCATTTCTTCATATTTGCTGCACTTCATTCAGCAGCTCTGCACCTAATTCCCCTGGGTCAGAAAATCATTTTTGAAGGTATAGTTGGAATCATGCCATCTACTTTGACAGATGGCACAAAGAGCTACCTCTGCAGCAGATATCCAAGGAAACTGTCATAGTTCTTCACAGGTTCCTGTTTTTTTATTGGTTAAAATTCCCATTTGAGTCCCATTAAATTAGTTAAATTTAGCAAGAAGCAGGGGAAAACCCAGTGTTCCCTGTTCCTGCTTCTCTGCTCTTCTGCCTGGCTGTTCGTCCAGGGTCATCTTCCTTGAGCAAAGTGAGGAAGTGGGAAGAAGCAAAGAAGTCTTTTAGCCCCATGCGACTGGGAGAAATCTATATTGAGATGTCACTCATCAGAAACTGTCACTATGAAAGAATGAGCCAATTTTCAGACAATTCATACCTTGGGTTATTTGACAGCTGTTATGCTCAGTAAAATTCTAAGTCCTTTTAATCTACTGTTTCTAAGAGAAGTCTATTCTAGATATTTTAGAAGAAAAATAGACCTTGTACATTGGGCTTCATCATGCTATTTATTACAGAGATTTGACTTGAGCCCTGAAGCATGGTTTAATATTTCTTCTAGAATATATTTTCAGTAATAATATTTATAACTCTGGAATTTTTGCTCTCTATGTAAGTGTACAATTTATTTTTACCTCTCAGTAAATTACTTTCCTTCAGCACTTTCTTTGGGAGTAAGTCATGCAGTCCAGCTATGCATATCATGCAAAAGTATTCACTTTTATTGGTTTTGGATATGCTGCCTCTTAACTTCATCATGGCTTTCCTGCTTTTGTGTTCGGATTTGAAGTAAGCAGTAATTCTCAAAAGATATTTTCTATGGCATGTATTATCTCATACTCTTACATAAATATTGAAAATTAATTACTATATTCCTAGAATGCTGATTACAACTTAAACTAAATTTGCTTCAATCCTTCACCCTCCCTCTCAATTTTCTATACCAAGATGGAGGCTAAGGTTGCAAAATAACTGGATAGGTTATTCTGTCAGAAATTTTATTACTGTGATCCAAAATCGGTGGGTGTTTATTCAAATATTTAGCTCAATATAGACAATTAAATAAGTAAGAAAATGATTTATCTTTCACTGAGATTTACAAAAGCTGGAATGGACCCCCTAGTCAATATAGTCTGTTCCTCCTGTCACTTTTCCTTGACTTTATGAAGGACATTCGTGTTTTCACAACCGAAGGCAGAGTCCTACATGCCCTTGCCAAATAGGACACTTAAAGATTAGATCATTCCATGGAGTAAAGACCCTTTTGTTCACTGTTTTGTGTATCTTATTTTGTATGACAACATTTAAAAATACACCTGTAGTACAATTCATGTCCCTAAGGAGAATTTTAAGAAGTTTGTGGATAGGAAGTACCATGTGTGCAAACCACTGTAGTGAGTTAAAAAGATTTTTATTGAAGATTCAGTTCAGTCTTTTGAACTGAGAAATATTTCTGGGTTTTGTTCTGAAACTTACTAAATGGCCTTCATTATATTTCTGCAGCTAACACAGATGTCTTTTGATATTGTGCTATTCATCTTTTATTAATTATCTACTTAGACATATGAACAGACCATTTGGAAACTATAAGCATTAGCAAGACGAACTCTTTGGATTTGGATTGGATTTTTTCATAATCTTCCTCTTAACAAAAATATCCCTCATTAAATGAAAAAATTCAGGTATTGAGACACTATTCGCTGTATTCATACACAGCCTAGAGTTGAACTTAATAACTAAGTTATTTTTCTAATAGGAATCTCTGAACATGTGTATTTGTGCATATTTATGTTCCATACTTATTTGTTTATCATGAAGAAATCATCTAAATTTGATAAAATATTGTTTTTGTGAGATTTTCAACACAATTCAGCAGGCTTAATAAGCTTTTGAATCCATACTATTTTCATTCTCAGAACTACTGAAGTTGGTTAACAAAATGCATAAAACCACATGAACTTTGCTGGAATTCCATGCAGGAAACAGAAAGCATGCAATATCCACCTCAACTCCAGTCTATCACCTATGAAAAAGAAATTCATACCTGTCCCTATAGAATAAAAAAGAGAAAAATTCCCACTCTTTTTAAGAATGACAGTGTTATCTCTTCCTTGCCTTGAGAAATATTGTCAGTTTATAGATGGAAGGAGTCTTCTCAATGAGTATTCTTTAGATTGTCATATATGATGCTTTAACCTCCTCCTCCCCAAAATGCCCAATACTTTGTCTGAAATCCCATTTGCTTGAAGCACTTTGTTTAAAGAACTTTTGATAGGGAGGAAGAGGTTAAACCAAATTTATTCTCAAAACTGGTGAAGTAGGTGGAACATTTAAATCATGTGAGCCTGCACTAGAAAGCAAGCTGTGTATGAGAAAAAAATGGTGTTGACTTTGCCATGATGCTTTCAAGTCAGAGAGATTTAGGTTGGCAGAGATTGATTCCCTTTGTTTTATTGAAAAGGGTAAATTCAATTAACAAATTAGACTTTTCAATTCTTTCTTTCTGCCTGCTCACTTAAGCCATTGCCCTATACCAGTGGTTCTCTTCATAAACCATCAGCCCACTTCTAGCTTCTCTTCCCGGTTATGAGCTTTACCTGCACATCAGGGGACAATAAAGATAAAAAAATCACATTTCTTCATGACTTCTATATTTATGAGTCTATTTTAAGATTTCTCTATTGTAGGCACCAGAAATTTCATTTTAAAAAACATAAACTTAGGAATTTCAAAAGTTGAACTTCTGAGGGAAAAAAATAAAATAAAAAAGAGATCCCCAGTATTTCATATGAACTTGAGAAAATAAGAATGTCAATACAGAGTCAGGCTAAAATTTCATCTAGTCCAATATCCATTTTTCATAAGTGATGAAGTATAAGAACAAGTTAACTGTAGAGTGATACTTTTCCAAACTATTTCCTCGTCTCCGTTGACCCATGCCTCAGGTGATGTCTTTCTATTATATACTGTTGAGAGATTTTTATTCTATGAATTTGGCCC